>BMAW01072812.1:135704-177117 GCA_019974015.1 Nephila pilipes
AAAAAAAGGCTGTACACCTAAGTTTTTTACTATGGAAAATCTAATTTTCTTCATAATGTTTGCAAGATATTTCCAATAACTTATTATTAAAAAACTGAGCTTTCAATAAAACTCAATTTTCTGCATGTATAGGATTTTAACAGAACTATATATTGCTTTTAGAAGTATTTTCACTCATATTCAGTAATTTGACAAAATGTTATTGATTTGAAAGAAGTAAAAAATCTGTTTACCTTTACATATGAGAACTTCCTATATTTTAAATACCTCATTGTAAGCTACATTAAAACATAAGCAATGTTGTACGAATGGGGATAGAGTTGAAATATAGCATGGATTAGATAGCAGTGTTTATAAGTGATTTTTAAAGCGACATGCCTTCATCTGCAGGAGTTAAAATATTAATTTTTTCTTAATATTCTTGTTTCAAAAATGTGAATGTTTTGTTTTTAAATACCCAATATCTATGTATATGATATTCAGAATAAATTTTTCAAAAATATGATACGGTTTTATTTTTTCTGTGTACAACGAATCATTAATTTTAGGTATAAGCTTAGTTATGATGTTAATTCAAAAGTAAATATATATTAGATGGGGGGGAAAAATGCTGTACACATGTAAACAATATACATGAAAAAAATGTTAAGTTTTTTTTAATGGAAAATCTAATATTCATCATAATATTTCAAGATATTTCTAATAACTTATTATTAAGTGACTGAACTTTAAATAAAACTCCATTTTCTGCACATTTAGGAAACAAACTATATATTGCTTCAAAAAACATAAATATAATTCTTTATGAACTGAATTGCTTTTGTAACTAATAGCTCAGATTCCTTACACATTTGTTTTGAAAAGAATTTAACTCTTGAATCGAATCGATTTTCGTTAATTAAAGATTTATTAAACCACTCGAATTGATTTAAATTTGAGGTATAAGTTGAAATTACAGTTTATAATCACATAACAGTTGCATTTTTGTTTCTAAAAGTAACAGTTTTGTTACAGTAAATGAATGAATTTTGGGTAAAATCGAACTTTGATGGATCCCCTTGGCGATTTTTTGGAAATCGCTCCAAGATGGCGCCAAAGCGGGTGTTTCAAACTCGGAGCTTCCGAAAGAGAGAAATTGGATCTTGCACCATAAAACCTCACAGTCACTCACTCACCGAAAGCGAGAAAAAAAGATGGCGTCGTGCCTGGAAGGCAAATGAAGTACCAGAATGACACCAAGGTGGGTATTTCAAATGAGAAGCGAGAAAAGATGGCGTCGAATCCCCTTTTACAGATTTTATAGGGTTACCATAAACACACCCGCATGGTAACCACATTGGCGATTTATCGCCAAAAGAAAGTTAAAGTTCGCCAGGCCCCCTCCAACTTCGATTCAACCGAATTTTGAATCGGAAGTTTTGTAACAAAAACTTCATTAAGAGTAAAATAATATATAAGATGAAGAAAATGATACTTGAAAATAAAGGAGTGCTTATTTATTTCCCTGAAAATTTTAATTGATATATATTTTTCTGTTTAAAATTCATTTTCGATACAACAACACACAGTATCGGAAAATAAATTCAAAACATACTCACTGGATTGTTTGATTCTCATATTTGATGCAGTAACAGATTCACAAATAAATACATGACACTCATTTTTCTATTCCACACTCATAATTGATACAAGATTATATTCAAAAATGAGTATGTGAAGTTTCCATTTTGAGTACGAACAAAAATGAGTATGTGCGAGACTCAAATATGAGTATGTTGGGATAGGAACTATTTTGAGTATGTGACGTATTGAAAAGTGAGTACGTGAAGTTGCCATTCTGAGTATGTGCTTGTTACTAAAAATGAGTATGTGCTTGTTACTAAAAATGAGTATGTGCGAATCTCAAATTTGAATACGTTGGGATCGGAGCCATTTTGAGTATGTGAAGTATTCAAAAGTGAGCACTTTCTACTCGATTTTGCATACCGTTTTTCGCAGTGTTCGTTATCCAAAAAATCGTAGCCTTAACTTTTCCAACCATCTTCATGTTTGGCTCAGATTCACCGAAAGCAACCTATCGTTTTGTTTGTTACTTGGTTTTCAGAGTATAGTAACAAATACATGTCTCATCGACAGTGGAAACTCGACACAGAAACTTTTTAATTTTCATTTGGCAGCAAATGTCAAATCAAAACTAGCTTATGAATCAGAGTCACATTTTTTTCGGACTCGTTTAATACATGGCTTCCGATGAATACAATAGTAACCAACTTGCCTCAGCGAAGCTATAAGTTGTCTAATACAAGTACTCAATTAGTCATCCTCGCACATATTGTAAGAATTTTCTTGATCGGCTATTATTGGACAAGACTAATAGCTAATCTAAAAAAATAATAATTTTACGAAAAATACCTCTGGATAAGAGAAGAATCCATTAAGAGAGGGTCGTGAAATATTGTCAGATGAGCAGTCGATTAAAAGGAAAACGTCTAGTATCGAACCAATTAAGAAGACAAATGAATTTAGTTAGCATTAAAGCATTTTTTTTAAAATTGACTTAAATTAATATATAACCGTAAAACAAACTTTTTAAGCAATCAAATTAGTTTCTAACAATTGACAACATTATGAAAACATTTTTTTAATCAATTTGAATGAAAAAGAAACAAAAATGTTGTATGTATTATAAGAATATTATGAATAACTCAAAAAACTGTTCGCACAGAGTTGTTACATATCATTTTGAGAATTTTTAAATCATTAATATTATTTTGGTTGTAGTTATTACGAATCAATATATATTATGAATAACTTAAAAAACTGTTCAAACAGAGTTATTGCATATCATTTTCAGGATTTTGATATCATTAATATTATATTATTGTTCGTAGTAATCAAGAATCAATATATATTTTGAATAATCAATTTGGATATATGCCTACACTAAGTGATTAATTTAATGTAGAAGAACATGTTCCTTCATATGAACAGCTTCGTCTTAAATGAAATTCTTTTGTCATTTAATTTTGAATAATCTGCGAACTACAGAATTCTACTATTGAGAACAAAATCGAGATTCTTTCATCAAAGAAAACTACTATTTCAGTGTCTTTGAAAATGAAATAGAATGTTCGATTCTTACATGCGCTTCTTAAAACCTGTAATCTAATTGCTTCCGCTTATATTATTTATTTGTTTTTGAAAATGTTCTTCATTTAAGTTACCGTATACGCGGATGTATTGTTTCTTTGTTTCTTCGTCTTCTTCTTTTCTTTCTTTCTTTTTTTCAATTTTCTACTTACGAGAAAGAACTATTTATTCAACGGAAAAAATTACGAGTTTGCTTCTTGTATATAAGATGCATCGATTACACGTGAATTCCATCGTACATCTTATGGTAATTGTCTTATACATATAAAGCAAGACGGAATGAGATTACTTCATAATTAAATGAGTATTCTTCTCCAATCAAAAGCTCTGCTGAGGTAATCCGATTTAAAAATTCGGTTTTATTTCGTCGAATAACAGTTTTGGTTAAGAATCTTTTAGACATTCAGTTAGTTTAATCCATGATCTCAAATGTCTATCTGATGAAACATTGTTGAATATTTTATCTCAGTTTTAAGTTCAAAAAAATTGATTCTCGATGATTTTAGAAACTTATGTGAAAGGAAATACTTTTATTTCTAATGTACTACCTGACACAAACATATGAACAAGCATGTTTTATGATTCGCATATCAACACACTCACAATTTCAGTATGCACAAGTTCCTCATTTGTTTAGAACAGCAGCATGAATTTAAATTTTCCAAGAGAAATCTTATTCTTTTCGTCTAGAATTGTTTTTCTTTCCAAATTTATTGATGAAATTAAACTATATTCTTTTTAGCATCAGTTTTCACTTTTGTATGACTTACATATAGCTTTTAAAGCAGTCTGCTCGAAATGTGTACTTAAATACATCAGTGTTAAATATCGAAAAAAATTTCACTTTCGGTTGTATACATCTAGAAAAACAGATCGGATTTCAACGAAACTATAGATATGTATGAGGTGAGGCTATTAAATAACAAGACGGACGCTACTACAGAAGAAGTACGCTTGAGCCAAATGCCAGTGACTAACACCTGCTTAGTGTGAAGCCTACTTTTTCGAATGCAGTACCTCTCGTTTCTGTAAAAAAAAATCCATACTACCGTAGCCTTCGATCGCTTTATTATTTAACCGGTAAAGTGATGAGTAACGAATTGTTGTAAAATTTTGCATGAGGCTTAGAAAATCAACTACTGAAACATCTAATTTATTGAAAGTGTATGAGGATAAATTTTTATCTCTTGCACATGTTTTAGAGTGGTTTGAGTATTTTCAAGGTAGCTGAGAAGACGTTGAAGATGATTCACACCCGAGTCGCTCTTCCAGGTCTGAAATGGATGACAATATCAAAAGAAATCGCTTATCTTGTTCGATATGACAGTGGGTTAAATATTCGTACGATTGCTGAAACTGTAGAATTACCGAAGAATCTGTAAGGCAAATTTTCCACCAAGACAATGCGCCGGCTCCTTCCACATCGTCTATCAACAGCTTTCTAGTCAAGTATAGCATCCCAATGTTAAACTATCTACCTTATTCGCCGGAATTTCAGCCATGTGACTTCTACCTGGTTCCTAAGGTGAAACTGCATTAAAAAGAACAACATTTGAGTCCGTTGAAGCTGTGAAAGTGAAAATGGCATGTGACATGAAGGAGCTGACAAACTTCCAGAAGTGTTTGGAACAATTGACCATTTCCATGGAGCGTTGTAGGGATACAGGAGGGTATATTGCCTTATAACCAAACTTTGTACATAGGTTAATGTAATACAAAAAAAAAATCACATAACCGATATGTGCTCGAAGAAACAAAGCGCGGAAATTGGTACTTGCGCTTACAATACATTTTTTTTGAATGCAAGTGTGAGCTTACGTAATCGACAATACAAATTTACATCCTTCTTTGGAAGCATTGATTTGTTTTTCATTTGTTACATTTCGTAAATTTCGATTTAATATGAAATTGTTTGAATACATTAAGCACCAATGCACTTTGTATTGTCATTCTGTCATTTTTCTACTTTATAAACGAGTTCATTTCAACACAGGGGAACTGAGCTCATTAACAGAACGAATAATTACAAATCTCAAAAAAATACTAGAAGTAATTTTTATCAATCTAATATATGAATATGAACTTTTATTTGTATCATTATAGTCGTAATAGGGAGGGGTGCACATACGAATGCAATGTGGCTGCTTACTAAGAAAATATACTATTCCATGTTTATCTAAAATTTGAGAATGGAATAGTTGAGTGTCTTGTGACAGGAGAGGAGATGAAGTTCTTATCGTGGTAATCAAACTGTAGAGCCTGTCAAATTGTTACTTTTATGTCTGTCATTTAAATTTCAAAAAATAAGAAATTGGTATATAATAGCAAAATTTTCTACAAAAGAAACTTTTATTAAAAAATCTAAATAAATTTCCCGAATGAGGTATTACATAACTACAAATGTGATATTTCCAACTGAGAGAATGGAACCTTAACCTTAATTTAGAACTTTATGTGAACATAATTTGCTTAGACGTTTATTGAAATTTTTCATTTCTGCATATTTATGTGTTATTTTGAATGCTAGCTTAACTGTTTAATGTTATATACCTCCATTGAAAAGCAAGAAAAGAAACAGATATTTTTCGTTACTTACGTTCAGGATAAGAAGTTATTTTAAGTGTGTTTTATTTCCTCTTCATTATATGTCCCACAATTATTGGGAAGAAGTAGTAATTCACCATGATTTTAGTATTAAAAGTTGCAAAGGACTCGAGAAAATCAAAAAAACTAACATACAACATCTGAAACGAATTTTAAGGTGTCCGAAGCGTAGAAATTATTCATTTCGGTTAAAATACGCATTTTTTTGTTTTTGTTTTTATTATTTAAAAAGAGAAACTTTTTCGACTCTAAAAACAAATTAGTTTCTCTGTTATATAGAAGCCAAATTACATTAGATGTTATAAAATTACATATAAAATAAAAGTACCTCAAAACTCAATATTAAGAACAATAAATAAAGCAAAATGGTACATAAACGATGAAATTAGAAAAGCACTTAAAATAACTACCTTCAAAGATACTGTCAATAGACTCTCAATAAACTTTTTTAATAACCTCCCCTTCACTGAAAACCAAAATATGCGTATTCTAGAACAAAGTATCCCACAGCCAAACTCAAAAAGACCTAGAAGAATTCTACTTGACTCCCATCAACTATCATAATCAAACAACTTTTAAATTTTAAATCTTATAATCTATTTCATCTTTAAATTATTAAACTCCAGCCCACACAGACATAGCAACACATCCCCAGCATCCAACTCAATAGCACCCATCCGGTACAGCCAATGGCATTACTACCTTCTGCCTTCCATCAACCAATAGCAAAGCAGCCTCTCAACAGCAGCATCTGAAGACAACTTAGAAGAATTTCTTCAGCCAAGATCCATCCAACTTCAGGATAGAACCATCAGCTAATAGAATTCGAACCTAGCAACAGTCGGCCAAACACAGCCCACCTTCTCGTTTTCTACACTATAGAGAGACTATTTCCCAAAACAAGTCAAGTCTTCAACTAAAAACTCTGATTCGAACTTGAAGGCCGCTTGCGCGGCCTAGACGTTCAAAGAGCAACACATCCTTAATCCAAAGATAACACAACTTACGTGTGCAAGATGTTATAAAAATAGCAAAACCAGAAGCAGGCATTTAAATTGCCTGAAAAGAATGTTTAAATTATCCAAAACATATCAAATATCAGTTTAAATAGCAATTTATTGGAAATTAAATATTTATATTATTTCAAAAAATAATAACTTAAGCAAATTATAATTTTTAAATTGTCTGGCAACACACAATTTCTTCAAATAGTTTGGCAAAAATGTTCTAACGAAGTTTAAACTTTGTGCTCAATTCCAATATTTTGATTGATTTTGGTAGAAATATACCTCCTTTTATTTGTTTTTTGTTTAAATTGCTTATCATTGTTTTTCTACAATAATGGGAAATAGGACGAAGTTAAGCTATGATCATAAAAATAAATTTTACGGTTATCATTTCAGTAAGAATGTAGGTGAGAAGGACGCTGAATAAACCAGAGTTTCAGAAAGATTCAAAAGCAAAATTATTTTCAAAAAATGAAGATCGTAACATAATAATCAATTTAATAATTGTAAAAGGATTTATTTCCTCATTTAATTAACGTGAGTGTTTTCAGTATATCATGCTTTTCGGAGAATTGGTGTTTCCCTTAGCATTTAATATGACACTAAAGTGTACAAACTGTAAATATTCCGTCTCCTATGGTACACCTCGAAAAATGAATACATTGCACAGTATCAACCTTGGAACTATTTTTTTGGCTTCAGGAGTATTTCAAAAGATTATTCTGCTACGAAGAAACTATGTTCCGCTATGAATGTGAACATCCCTTGTAAGACAGCTTACAGATGTCTTGGAAAAGTGTTGGTAAATATATCCAGTAATGTTGCACATAAATTTATAAATGAGACACACGAGAAATATAATTAAGAAGTTGCTCAGTGTAGTGTGTCAGTCATTGGTGATGGTGATGGTGAAGTTTAATATCGCAAGAATTAGATGCGGCGATGTTGATTTACACAAGATGTAACTGTGATCTAGACATTTAAATGAGTGAGCAATAGTATATATATTAGTGAAAAGCAAGATATGACCATGCTGAGGCCAAACAAAATAAGTGAATGACTGTAAAGCTAGCGCAGTGAAAAACTGTGATTTAGAGTTGCGAAAAAAAATTCAAATAAAAATAAAAATTGATTGACAAGAAGGAGGATCAAAATAAAAGAATAATCGCTTGGGAAATCCTGGGATGTATCAACCGTGTTTACCAAATGCAGTTAAACCTATAGGAAAGAAAAGAACCTCTAGGTTCCCTTGGGGTCATGATGCTCGCAACTAAAGAAGGTGCGAGCATGATGATGCTTCACCTAAAGAAGGCAAGCTCCTGAGGTTTCCGGCCTGTAGGAGCAATCCTCTGGTATAATTTTCAGGCGTAGAGTTCCCGGCTACATCTCCAGACCTTGGGTAACCATTTCATTTGCCTCTTACGATATGCATGAGCTGCAGTGAAGCTGTTCTTTTACTCCAGGTCACCACACGGGTAGTATGTCAATCAAGGGAACATGGCAGCGAAGAAGATGTTTGTCTTTGAATGGATGTTTTAATGACATATTCATAGATACTGGCAAAAGGCTGGACATTGAAATAATGTACGAAATGTGCAGATTATGTCAAAACACTTAAAGAAAAAATTTCCCATAAGTGGGCATGAAAGAAGTAGGATTCTCCTGTGCCATAGGACCTTTTGGTGTCAATCGCATGTTTGAAAGATCTACTCAGATGAAAAAAAAATGTATATTTTTATTTGGATGGAGACTCCAGATGTTATGTTTATGGTTCAAATAGAGTCAGAAAATTTGTATGCATTGGCCATATAATACAGTTTGTTTGCTGAAATCATCTAAATTTGAAATGGAAGCAAAAAAGATCTCAGAGGTGAGGGAAAACTGACGGACAATTTTATTCATAAACTACAAAATTTTTATTGCTATATGACTTAATAGAAGTTTTCAAGGTTTGTTAAATGTTTTTAGTGGAACTCATGTGCAAACTGGAACGAAAACATTGTAAGGGTTTGCCGAACTTGGAGCGGATAAGTAAATTTAGATTTCATTCGTCAACTAGCGTATAAAGTACCAGGGGAAAAAAGTAGATTAAAAAAGAAAAGAAAATTTGTCAAATTTGAGGTGCAGGATGGTATAATTTACAAAGCTGATAAATCTTAGTTTTCTACACAGATCATTTATTGTAAAAATATAATGGTCTAAACTTTATATCCATTTAAAAAAAAAAAAAAAAAAACTAATTTTGCACACAATGTATTAACGGATTCAATGAAATACCCTCTATTCTATAACATCAAAATAAAAAATGCCAATTTCGAAGTATTGTAACGTCTCTATTATATTAATTGCTTATTTTTTACCAAAAGGAGATGACAAAAAATTCATGATCAATAAAATTATGAAATCAGTATTTTCTCCTTATGGTCGCAATACGAATGTTTATATGCAGATGATTCTCAGCATTACAGTTTTGAGAAGTAAGAAATAAAAATTCAATTATTTTAAAGTTTTCATTTCACCCAAAAATCCATTTCGAAATAGAAAGCAATAACATTTTTTCTACCTACTCCAGAACTATCAAGAAAAGTATAACTGCCTTCTTCACAATAACACTTATAAAAATAAAAGGAGCTTCGTATATTACAAAACTAGACTTTTATTGTTGTACATGTAGGTTGTTTTCTTGAGAGAAAACTAAGTATTTTTCTCGGGCATTGGGTTGACACATTGTGATCAAATATTAAGCGACTTTTATTTCAGTAAGCGTTAGTTTATATATAATGTATAGGAAACTCCAGTACCATTTTCTCGAAAACTATTACAGTAAATATTTTCTTCCCAACACCAAATATGTACATAAGATACTATACAATGAACCAACAATACAGGAGTTGGATTCTTTTTAAAGTCGATTTTTGGGAGTCGCTTTCACTTTATTTTTCATACATAAAAATCTTTGAAAATAATAACAGTTGAAAAAGAACACAAAACTAAAAAGAGTATTTTCGGCAAATCAAACATGTAGTAATATTTGTACTGTGTAACATATAGTTTAGTTTTTCTTGAGAATTTCAATGCTTTATGAGTTTCTTTTGACTTTGTGACGTTGGGCTATTCGCGATTTTCTCTTCACTAACCTCGAGGACATTTATAGAATTGATTGCATAGAATTAAAATGTCTTTCCAACCCAAATGAAACGTGATTAGGTAAATGAAATGAAGATAGAATTAAAGTGAAGTGTTTTAGGTAAAATGATAAGTAAATGACATACAATTAATGGGAAAGGAAAGGAGATAGAAAATAACGACTTGCTGCCAGAGAATTGTCAATAAGATTAAAATTCTTCTATTAGTTTTGTGGATTAAAGTAAGTTCCACTAACAGCATTAATCTACATAATTTCTGTAGAAGAAAGTTTCAGTAACTGTATTAATTTGCATAGTTACTGTCGAAGAAAGTTGTGAAATAAATAATGAAAGGATTGGTAAGATAGATTTCTTATTTAAATCATAAATAAAGAATGTGAGTTTGGTTGAGATTCTACAGAAAGCGACCTTGAATATTCTGAAGCGATAGTTAATAAAGAAGCTGTTTTAGTCTTCTGCGACTTCAATTAGAGTTTAGTTGTTTTCAAGTAATATAATAATGGATTGAGATATGGTAATAGAACCGAATAACAATAGACAATTGCCACAAGTTTCCAAGTAAATAAAAAAAATCTTAATAATTTTGTTCAAAGAAGCATATAAAAATATTAGGAATTATCCATGCATTTTATATGCGGCGTTTTAAATGAAAATTTATTATTTGATTAGATTTGTGATTAATACATGATGCTTATCTGTTATAAATGAGATACATGCTACAGCATTTCTAAACAATTTTAGAGTGAAAATTCCGATTTATGTGTGAAAGCTCCTTTCCAATCAAAAAATATCTTTTATTAACATGTATCTGAATGCCACTTTTTCAAGTAAGTTTAAATACAAACATGAAGCATGCCTAAGGTGTCTCAGAATCCAAAAATTTCTAAATTTTTTCGAGATTTTAAAATATATATATATGTTAGAGTCCCACCTTTTCTGAACATTTTGGTACCAAATTCTTGAAAACTGTGGTTGTGATTGATTTTAAATGTTGCCCTGCGAAGTAATAGTAAGGCTATTGTCGGAATGCCCAAGGAGCCTAAACTCACCTAAAGGGTGTAGAGCTACAAACCTCTCCCCTGGGAGATAATGAGTCCACACTCAGTATTTATTGGTAAAAAGAAATTTTCTCACATCAATAAACGGATATGCAATCTATAACAATACCTGTTGGAACAAAGAGATAAAAATGACGCATAATTTCGATATTAAAAATGAAAATAAAAGCTTACAATGTGTTTACAGAGTGTGATGTCATTGTTCTTATACTTCCCATATTTAAATTTTTTTCTTTTGTTCTTTTTTGGAATGCACATCAATATGTTTTCCATTGACGTCACGATTTCCTGCATACATTATGACCTCTGCCGTCGGATCTGACATTATGACCTCTGCCGGCGCGGAGGGCTATTGGCATTGGACGCTCAACTTTGAGCCACAATCAAGTGACAAGAACGACACCTGATCTGGCACCAAACTTCCCCATCACGCCAACGAAAAGACTTAGAGCCTCAACAGATTTAATGCGCATAATCCCAGCTGCACGGAAGATCTTTAATATTGTAAGGATTCTAACGCACGACTCGAAGGAAAAAAAAAAACGCAGACCGTGAATTCACATTCATGACTTTTAGGCTACTGTGGCCACATGCTCTTGCTTGAAATGAAAAAGAACACAGAATTCTTTTTTGCAGGATTGCTCTTAAGGATTTCTTTACGGACTAGTCTTTAACAATAAAGATACGTTTCACACAGATGTAAAGACAACCGACGTAATGATCCCATAAGGGTGATGTAGAAACCATTAAAATGGAACGCGATTTCCGCAGTTGGACAAAAGTTTAGGCTTTGGACCGCAGTTTGGGCCTTAACACAGGACAAAAGTTTCGGTCCATTCTTATTTTACTGGCATTACTTACTTGGAAATACTACAGATATGGTTGTTTCCACTGTTAGAAAAAAGTTTGAACAATTCTACTATCGACTGAATACCATTCCTGTTTCTCTGGTGATGGCCACTTCAAACATTTATTACTTTATAAAATTAAAAGTATTGTTTTAAATTTAGTTTGAACACATTGGTTGTAACTTCTTTTGTTTTGTAACAGTAGCTCAACAAAATTAGGATATTTTTTGGTAAATATCTTGTATAATATTTCAAACAGAATTCATTTCAAATAAAGAATAAGAGCTTCCGCTGAAGACATTAGAAAAAAAAATCAATATGCAAAGATGGGTTTAAATGATAATGAAATAAGTTAAGGGATGACCTAAAAGGAATAACCTATATATACAAAAATTATTTGTATTACCTCAAGGTTACATAAAGACAAAACCTACGGATAAGTACCCTTTTTCGGCAGTTGAATTTTTTTTCTGGGAAACCTAAGAATCTTATAAGAAAGTATTAAAACACATGTTCTAAAAAATAAATACATTTCGATACGTGCTTTCCTCCTTTCCTTCGTAGAAATTATTAATTAATTAATCCAAAAAACAAGGAGCATACAGATTCATTTCAAAGATCGCCGTGTAGCAGGGCTGAGGCACGTTAGATATGCCGTGACTCAAAATTCCCCCGTTGGCGCGGTGTGGTAATTAGAAGAGAGGGTTTCCATCTCAGGTGTCGTCCTGCTCACTTGACCTAGATTCAAAATATCGAGGTCCGTTGCCATTAGCACTCGTGTTACGACTTTAATTCAAACCAACCAACCAATCTAGTTTCCTTTCTTCCATTGGGACGAATCATCTCTAGTTAGAAATGATCATTCATTAAACAAAGTAATCAAACAATGAGTGAATTCTGCTTGAATTCATTCAAATCTTCGTATGATCAAAATTCAATATCTAATTTTTTTATATATGAGGAACGATTCCCTACACATACCTGGACCTAAATACTAAGCATGTTTTTTAAGTAATTACCGTTTTTAAGTTTGACAGCTGCTACCACTACTGTCACAATTATTTGCAATACCCATTTGCAGTACTGAATACCCATATATATATATATATATATATATATATTAAATAGATACAGACACCAGACAAGGAAGTCTTTTTGGTGTTTACGTTTGGCGCAAGTATATAAAATGCCTCAAGGAATTAAAATTACCGCCGTTTGTGAAATAGGCGTTGTTATTTGTTTTCTACAAATAAAAGGTCTGCAAGTAGCCGAAATTCAACAGCAGATTAATGAAGCGTGTGGAGACTGTCAATGTGACCAACGGAACATTAAGAAAAAGAGATAGAGTATTTTAAAAAGCCCATACTAATTTTCTTGATGAGGAACCTAGTGGGCGACTGTTTCTCATTAGTGAAGATAGAGAGATTGTTGATGTGAAAATTCGAGTGTATTAAATTGGAGCAGAATGCTTATATTCTTGGACGTTATGTTCACGATAAGTACCGAAAATGCTGACTGAATTGCACAAATCCAATTGGTTAGGCAGTGCTTTGAGTTTCCCTGAGTGGTACAGTGATAAAATTTAAGACTTTTACGAACCCAATTGCCACTGGCGACGAAACATAGGTGGCTCTTGCGACATCGGAATCAAAACAGCGTTCTTTAGAGTTGAGACATTCAACATCCCAAAAAAAAGTTAGGCTCAAACGAAAGCTTTCAGCATTCAAAATCATGTGTTTTGAATTGTGGGATGAGAGTGTTGCTTGTGAATTTATACCTCTGGGTGGCACAATGAATTCCAAGACCTATCTTGATATCTGAATTAAATTCTGCCGTGCAATCCAAAACAAAAGGTATAGCATGCCCAATAAAGGAATTGTTTTCTGTGGAACAGTGATTGTCCACCCGTGGTTCTTCTGACTAGAGCCCTTCATATGGCTAGAAGTCATTTGATCACCTCCGTATAGACCTGATCTAGCGCCTAAAGACTACCACTTGTTCCTTAATTCTAAGAATCATTCAGGCAGTTAGCGTCATGACGCTGATAGTTTCAAAACGGTCATGTTGTAGTGGTTAACCCATTGAGTAGCAGATTTCCATGAGAGGGGAATCCAGAAGATGATAGTAATGTAATTATGTTTAATAGTGCTTTTATGTACATGTTTTCTAATATCAGTAAAATTGTAGAAATAACTTCCTCTAAGGGTTTTTTTTTTTTTTTGAATATCAAGCCGGTACTCTCTCTGATGCTACTTCAGAACTTCCTCCTATCACATTCTCTACTATAACTCTCTTATGAAGTACTTCACAAATTTTAAATGCTATCTCAACAATATCATTCCCTATATTTAAATATGTCAATTCTAATTTATATAATACACGGTTGATTCACAAGACGAGATTCTAATGCCAATTAATGCCATATGAAACACTCTAAAAATTAATTTTAAGTAAATACACATGTGAATCTCGTTAAAATACTGACGGGTAACTTCAAACTTTTTTTTCTGAAGTTAAAGGTCAAATCTAATATTACTACATATCTGAAGCACAGATGATTTAATCAAAAATTTAATTTTATATCACGAAATGACTATAACTTTATAAGAACTTTATTTTTAGCTTCCCCATTTAATTTTCTAGTCACCTCTTAATTCTTAGCAAACCGATTATTAATTAATTATTGATTATTAATTCGCTGGAATAAGCTGATTATTAATTATTTAGTTAATTAAAATTTATCTTTTGAACTTTTCGTTTTAATGAATAAAGGTACATAAATTATTTTCCTTTTCAGAAATAAAAATAATTTTGAGTGAACGAAATCAAAAATAATGTTGTTTTCTAAAATATTTAAAACAAATTGAGAAATATACCGCAAAAAAACGATTATGCAAAAAATTATTTTAAGTTTTTGTTAATTATATAACAGAAAAAATATTATTGATCATTTAAATTAATACCGTATGAATTTGAAAGCACTTACTAATAACTAAAGAACTGTGGATATAGGTAAAATATAAACATTATTTATTAAACATCTATCTTTATTTATTTTGATCTCAAAAAGATTTTAATTTTTCGCAAATTTTCCTGTGAATATTTTTATAATTATATATGCACAGTATAAATATTATTTTATTAAACTTATAATAAAGCTTAGGTTCTATCGTATTTCCACATCCAACTAACACCTTGGGGATTTTTAATGAGAAAATATTTCTCAATGAAAATTGACTTATATTAATTAGAGATTATAATTATTGAAATGCATTGAATAGGAATGAGGTATTGTGCTTATAAGGGGCGAAAAATTTAATACAAAGTTAGTTAATTGGGGGTAGAGATAATTGAGACGGGATGTTCGCGGTTTTGTCTCCATTAACCTCGGAGATTATTCTAACTTAAATTGTACGACAATCCAACACCTTCCCAACCAAATAAAAGATGATTAGGAGAAATAGAGGAAGATAAAAAAGTGCAACGAATTTAATTAGGGATAGTGGTAGAATTTAAAGGAATAAGAAGGGAGACACATGGCAAAGAAAAGTTTATAGATGCTTGTAAGTTATTTGAAGTCCATTATTGTAACTATTCATTTGCAGTAAAATTGACTTGAAGTCACTCCTAGTTAAAATAATAGGAGTCGAATCTGCTGTATTCAAAAAGTGTTTCTCTCGATGCAAATGAGTTAAGAGTTTAAGTTAAAACTTCAGAGTAAATTATAATACAGAGTTTAAGCGAATTAAAGGATTCGAGAGATAGAGAGAGACTTTACATAGTTAGTGCAGATGGTTAAAAGACTTCCGTCTTTTTTTTCTGGCACCTCTTCAATTGTATTTGTGACCTTATTGACTATTTTAATGAGCTTTTTAATGTCTGTAGAACTAATTAATAAAGGGCGGCCGTTACAAAAGGAACCGAAGTTATCAATGCGAAACATTTGCTTTAGACATGCATTGAGTAAGGAAATTTAGGGTCTACAAAGGGTTGAGGACTCGAGCCCAATCGGCTCCGCACAATAAGTATTGTTAATATATTAAACATTATATCAGATACATATAAATGGGTCACCTATAGAGAATTGAAGTTATTGACATTTGAGTATTCGTAGATCTGGAGGGGGGGGGGGGCGCTGTTATTACCATTGTATTACATTATATTCATTAGATTATTAGTTAATGACTATTTAAGTAATTAATAATGATAGAAGAAGAAAGTAATAATTGAATGTTAAGGGGTTATTTTTTTTCGTATTGATCAAAAAAGAGATTTTGTTTATTTTTTCAACAAATCAAAATTTTCTATCTATAGAAAGTTTAAACAGTAAAAGAACCAAATTTTATCTTGGCCGTCGAGAGCATTTAAAGTTAATGCATAATTAAATTTGTAATAATTTTTTTCTTGTTAATAGCAAAAAATTACGTAAATTTAAAGCATTCTTTAATACAGTTATTTTTATATATATGTATATATTTTTACAAACTAAACTCATTAACTAATTAACATTAAATCTTAGTCACTTATTGTGACATTAGAAAAAAACAAACTAATTAGAATATACAGATTTACTGATTTAATTGTTAATTCCCAGACTAATTAATTAGAAGGGAGAAAAATCTGCAAAAACAAATGTATAAATCAGGAAGTATTTTAAATATACTTAAAAATAAGCATTGATGAAAAATTAAATTTTATATTTACAGGAACTTAAAAGTAAAGTATGTATGTTTTTACAGGTAAAAACAAACTAAATTATATTGAAGAAAAAGTGTGTATACATATTCATTTTAATTTAAGAAAGACTTTTAGTTCAAAAACAATCAACGAAAATTGATACAGAAATATCTGTTTTTCACAGAGTTAAAAACAATTAATTTGAAAATGCTTTTTGGATTTGTACATATATACTTTTTGCTTAAGTCTTGGCATATTGAGTCGCATTTTTGTTTTCAACAAATAGAATTATTTCTTATCTTCCATTCTTTGAAACAAAAAGAATAACATTCAACTATCATTACAGTAATTCATTCAGCAAAAAGCAGGAATGTTTTATTTCCTTTGATAATACTTAAAGAAATATCGCCAGATTTAATTTATTGATAAGTAATTTAATTTATTTTTAGGATAAGACAATGAGACTTGAACAATATGGATAAAGTAGGCTTAGTAGAAAGGGTACCAGAATCGTAAGAAACTATATTTTGAGAAAAACGCAAATACAGATATTTTTCTCTACCTCGAGGCACGTTTGTTTACAAAATAAAAATCAACTTGAAACATTTTATGTACCAAATTCTCTTAAATAATACAAATACGGAGGATTCTGCAAAGTGCAATATACTTTTTAACAGCAAAAGTTTTAAGAAATGCAAAATTTGAAGCATTTTATAGTTTTTCAGTTAACTTAAGAATAAGAGAATGTTGCCTACGTATATGGATAATTTTGACAAATATTTTAGATAGTGATTATTATTAAAATGAACCTAACCATTAAGGTTGTCTTTTTGAACAACTTAAATTGAAATAATTAAAATAACTTTCATTAATTTTGGAGAAGGGAAAAAAATAGTTAATATTAATTGATGGTTTATGGATATCACACTTAGAATCAATACGAGGACTATTGGGGACGGACCTCCTAACACTGAACATTGGTCAAATGTCGAAGATGACACTTATTGGCACCTTCCTCTCCACACTTCCAAGCCCCGCCCTCAATAGCAGGCCTTCGAGCCTTGATGGATTTAATGCGCATCAGTCCCGCTATACGACAGATATTTAATGGAATCAGGCCACGAATTCGCAACTTGATGAAAACATTGTTGACCGTTGGCTCGCGTCCATGAACACACAGTTGCCACGACCCCCCAAAAAATTGATGAGAATTTTTTGGTTAATTTTAAGATTTGTTTACATTTCTCGTGTTTACAGTTTCAATTACATCATTAGTTAATATATCATTGAATAGAATTTATAACAGAATCTCTCATGTGTGCATTTTTCTATAAATCTACTTTTAGAATCACTCTTTGCAAATAAGCTATGATATATGTCAATCAGCATTGTTATATATATATATATAGGGGGTGCGGGCGGGCGCGTGTGTATGTGTTTGTGTGCGTGCGTGCGTGTGTGTGATAAAAGGCGTTAGTGAAAGCTCAGATATAATCGGAAGCAATTTACAAGTGTTATTCTCTGAACAGGAACCAGTTTTCTGTCATTTAGGTAAATAGAACTTCTAATTATAATATTTGGTTGAGAACACGTGAGTTAGTTACCTATCAACATTCATAATAATAGTTAGTTTATAACCGTTATGTAGAAAAAAATAAGTTGATTTTTCTTAACTAATCTTTCTTGTATGAACATCTGTTCACTTCTTAATGGCTCAGAAATTGAATAACAGAACGTTGACCTATAAAGTATCAAATTAACCTCAGGAATAAATCACGCTTTTGACGATAAATGATTTTGTCGGAAAGTTAATGCTGAGGTGTCAGATTTCAGTGTTCTGCCAAAATTAATTCACCAGAAAATGAAAGCGATACATACGGGAGGGTATTGGAAAGATTTAATTACTTCTAAGAAATATCCGAATATCTGCATAGATTTTATTTTGCTTATGAACTGATCCTCATGCACATAATGTTGCAAATTACAAATATTCAAGTTGTTTTGTTAGATTTCAGTATGTCATAGACTTAAATAACCCGATGATTTATAAAATTTTAATTATTACCTTAGAAATCGTAAATTAATAATAAATAACCAAATATATGGATAAAATTTATTCTGCATATTAATTTATTCCCATGTACATAATGCTTTAATTTACTGCTATTCATGTTGATTGGTTGGATTTCAAGAAGCAGTAGATTGAAGTAATCCGTAGAATAGCAAAGTTTTAATTATTACTAGAAATAAGCAAGATATATTACACAGAAATTCCAGTTTTATTTATCATTCTTAAAACGTCTCTACATAGTCGCTTTCAGCGTTTATTGAACTTTCAAAGGCCGTTCTTGTAGAACACAGCAAATTTAACTCTATCTTCTTAAAAATGTGGCTTACTTCAATCTACGGCTTTCTGAAACCAAACAGATCAACATGAATGTAGGATTTTCCAGCTAATTATTAAATAATTAATTTTATTTTCCAATGTACTGTAAAACCAGTTTCTCCGATACTCGATAGACGGCACCACGAATCAGCATCATGTGATAACTCATGCAGCGCCACCCATTCCAGAACAAAACTGAATGACACTTCGTTCCCGTTCTTTTTTCCCCCACTTTTCGCTTCTCTTCTCCTTCGCATTACCCGCGTCGGAAATAAACTCCGAATGCCAGAGCGCGTTCCAGCACCCTTCGCCGGTATGGGTTAAATGAGGCAGCCATCTATTTTGCTCCAATAAACTGGTCAATTCGTCATCTCATAGTGTAAATATTTTTCACTGTTCATCATCTCTTAAAATAAATGAAGTACAACAAGTGGAGCCTCATCATTGAATTTCTTCCAAAACCACATGTGATCCGGTAATGAAATTACCCCTATAGACAACCAAGAGCAAACCATTGTAGATACGGGATGTATAATCTCATCACCCCACAGTCTACATGAATAGCTGTAATTTACATTATGTGCATAAGAATCAATTAATATACAGAATATATTTATTAGTAAGAATTTAAACTTCGATATCTCGTCGTACAGCCAAATGGTAAATTATAATTAACCTAATTATTTAAGAAATTAAACTATATGTTATGATTAGGTAATTGATGTATGTAAATGAATTACGTCATAAATAGTCATAAAAACTAAAATATATCAACTATGTTTAAACACATTATATAATATTATTGTGTATTTGTGTGTGTTAGAGTATGAGAGGAGCAAAATGTTTAATGCAAAATTTATAGTAAAAACAGTGCGAGTGTGTAGTCAAAATTACTAGAGTAAAATTGTAACAAATTATATTTATATATTTCTTGAAAATCCAAGGAATTATACATTTTGAACACTTTTTTTTAAACATAATAGAAAATTCCAAAAATGTGCTTCTGCAACTTATACTTTTCGCTGAGAGAATATTTCAGGTTATATCTCTGCTATATTATTTAAAAATGCACGATTTCTATGAAGCTTTTTATGGTGAGAAATCTCTTTTATTGTTTATTTATTTGGTTAAAGGAAAATAGGAGCAATATGTAGTTAATAAGTACTTAGTTTCTTAGTACATGACATCCTTTACATAAATTTTGGAGTAATAGAATGTGTCAGAATAATTATAACAATAGTAATAAATATTCAACAAACTACATTACATTGTTAGATTCATATATATATATATATATATATATATATATAGTCGGCTTGTTAATGGTCTAGCCGTGAAGAATTTATTTATTTATTTACATTTACACAGCTAACATTTTTACTCACTCTCTGGACCATTATACTCCTTTACCATTCAACTTATTACCAACCAATTGTTTGTATCCTTTTACATTTTATTACCAATCAGACAATGATTTAAATCTTTTTTTAATTTATATGGTGATGATGTGTTATATTTTTTTCATTTTGAGTATGTGATATACATCTTGAAGCTTAAAGAAAATTCCGTCTTACTACTCACATATTTGAATCTTCATTTCTTTGAATTTTTGTAAGTAATTTATATATTTTGATTTGTTGATAATTTTTAGAATTATAGATTTTATTTTTGTAGATTTTATCGATGAATTGTTTTGCATTTTTTTGCATTTTTTAATCATTTAACTCTTTTGTAATTTGGATTTCCCAATTCAGCCTACCAAGTCACAAAGGGGGAAGGTTGGTACCATTAAACTAGTTTAACAACGATTATTCGGCCCTCAGCCCGATATTGCTTTTTGACTTGCTGGGTTCCATATTTTCATTTATTTTTCTTTCATTTTTACATTTCTTTCTGTATTTTTGTCTTTTTAAATATTTTAAATTATTATTTCATAAATTTTCAGTATATATATATATATATATATATATATATATATATATATAGAACAAACGGGGTTGTTTTGAGCTGTATATTTCCATTGCGGTTTCAGAAGCAATTGCGCGTCGTAGAATGGAATCAAGCCTTGGTAAGATGCATGATTTTAATTGGTTTTGAGAATTATTACATAAAATCACCTACACTGAAGCAAAATAGCACTTAGAAAAAGAAAATACAAGCGAGCGAACTGGAGCGATTCAAATCAATACATACTCTTGTCGATCCCGTTAATTTCTTACATATTTGCTAATGATCTCGAAAGTTTCCGAGAAAGCATGCGAGTGAGAGCTGTAACTTGATTGGTTAATTCAATCTCCTCATCATATCGTGCGCAGCTAAGTCATTAAATAGTTGACGATACGATTGATTTACTACTGTTAGATGGATTTTAATAATATAATTCCAAGAGTACAATCCCTGTGATGGGCTTAAGACCAAAATGAATTAAAGTCCTCGAGGGCTGGTTACACAAGAAAATCCTTACACACACACACATACGCTCAAACACACACACACACATATATGGGGGGTGGATGTGTTTATGTATAAGTGTGAGTGTATTTTGCGGCACTTGTAAGTCTAGGACTGAAAGGACTTGGTAAGTCTAGGACAAGTGTGAAAGAAATCCAATGTTTAATAAACTCATTTCTTACCGGTATTATTCAATTATCTTTTGCTCCTTTTCTATATACATTCTCCTTGCTATTAAGTTTTTGAATTTTCTTTCCTTATTGATTCAACGAGTTTGTTTTTTTGATCGAAAAATGAATAATTTTGACTTTCAATATTTTCAAATAATATTTTTCAGTAATTGTAATTTTTTTAAAATACTCTTTGCATTTTATAATATATTAATGCTTATTTGCGCATATATATATATATATATATATATATATCTGTGTGTGTGTGAGAGAGAGAGAGAGAGAGAGAGAGAGAGAATGCTTGTGTGTGTGTACTTCCCAGTAAATCTTAAGTTTTTTTCAAGCAAACAGGAAGAATAAAAATTAGAATATTTAATTAACATAAACAATGCATAAAAAAATATTTTTGAAATCATTATTTCAATAACTATTTCTTTAAATTTATATTTTACTTATACTATGCATTCATTGTCGTCTCCCTACCTCCTTATTTGGCAAAAACAAAATTTTTAGTTAAGATTAATCTAACAATTGAATATTTGACCAATATGCCATGCCTTATCAATTAAAAATTTACACGTGAATCGAATAACGAACTTATTATTTTATATATTAAAGTATTTATTCTTAACTTAAAATAATTGTAAAAAAGTAACAATTAATTATACTAGAGACGTTTTATTATTAATTACAAATACCTTAAATTGAATTTCATTTTAATATGCTCTGTTTTGTGAGATTTTGATATGTTTTTATTTTTGAGCAGTCCGATATTCGATATTCTAAGAGAGAATAATTAAAAGTAACTTTTATTTCATGCTATAAAAGGAGAAAATATATTAATTTGCAACGAATTTAAATGAATGCCTTAGAGAAATCATTTTGTAATACTAGATTAATAAGGGAATATTTAATTTAATTCGAAATGCTTTTAAATAATATTTTCATTTTTCCTTTATATTTTTAATTTGTCACTATATCAAAGAATAAATATTTGCTTTTAGAGTAATTAAATAGAATTTTAGTTTTTAGATTCTTATTGCTAAATATAATTAATTTTTTTTCAGCGTGTTTTTCGTTTTGATATTCATACTGAAAAGCTAAAACGGTTAAATAAAGTTGTTAAAACGTAAAAATAAATAATTCTTTCTAGAAATACATTCTTTAAATAATTTTACTATAGTAAATATGAAAATTCTTATTTAATTTTTCTATATAAAATAAAAACGCTTTCAAAAACATTGTTCACGCACACTTTCACCAGCAATGAAATTAATTTTCAAAACATATCATGACAAAGTAAAATTATTTTAATAGTCTGTGTTAGATTAAAAAATAATGTTCTTATAAGAAACTAAATACTATATTTAACTATCATTTAATACATTACCTTTATTTATGTGTAGTAAGAAATCTTATAAATTCTACTGAAAATAAAGTCAAATTAATCCAAATTTTAAGCCGTTTCATCCATATTCAGTTTTTCTTAATTACTGAATATTACGGATATTAAATATAATTAAAGATTTTAAAATAACTGCATTTCAGAAATACTAAGGGTCTTGTCATTCAATCTCTAAAACTTATTATAATACATTTAAGCGAACTATTAATGCTTATGTGATCAATATTCTACATACAATCCAAAATTAAAGAAAGATCAGAGAAAAATGTGTTATAGAAATATTGACTCAATAATGAGAGTGAGTTACAGTTAATGGTTATGGTGCAAGAACTTAATCTGATTAAGATGCACGAATTTTGTAATTTTGATGTAATTTGAAACTGTAATTTTGATGAGAAAAGAAGGAAAAGGTTAAATTCGGAAGATAAGAAATAGGTTGAAAACAGAGAAGGAATCGGTAGGGTATTCTGGAGCAGGGGTATCACTCTTGTTTACATACTAATGATAGTGAACCCCATGAGAAAGAAAAAAGAGCTCTAGGATACCTCGAGTTCGTGATGCAGAAAATTGTTATTTATGAGAATTCGATAAGTAGAACATTCTAAAATTAAATTTCAATTTTATTAACATATATTGAAGCCAGAAGAAAATAAATTTGTATTAGTGTTTTTTTCAAAATGAGGTTTCTTAAAAAATTCTGTTACATTTTTCACAAAACCTACTTTATCTATAATTATATTATATAATACGATAATTTCCCATACAATAAATGTAAATAATTTCTAATAAACACTGACAAACTTTCAGTATTCCACAATGTTTGTATAACAATTCTGGTAAATTTGAATCATTAAATTATTTTTTTTTTTCAAAATTCGAAAAATTGTCCGTTTTGAAATCAGAATTATGTTTAAAGAAGACTGTTAAGATTTTTAGTACTCTGCATTGTGTTAAAACTATAAGTGCAATAAAGTTCATACAAGATGTATTTAAAGGAAGTATTTGACTCTCTCACACACACATATATAAAGAAGTAAATACATCTGTTGATTATTAATTGTTCATTCAGAATTACTTTTGCTCAGAATTATATATATTATATAATTTGTAAAGGCATATAGACATGAAGAAGTATATAGAACGCAATAATCACTTCTGTTCACAAATAATAGTTATTTATTGTCGGACGGCGTTCCGTCCTACTCCTCGTTACAGCGTTCTCTCTCTCTCTCTCCCTCTCTGATACAAATAAAAAACATGAAACTCTTTCGACTCACGAAAGCACCATCTAGTGGTATATGCATAATCTATCTTATCGAATCAAAGATCTATACTTAAGGTATTTTTACTCCAAGCATGCAACAAGGGAAAATGTATTATCTTTCGCATACTGCGATCTAAAATAACACAATTCTCTATTTTACTACATCTTATTTACTGAGTTAAAATTATTCAAGGGCACATTTTTTGCTATTATAAAACATAAATGATTAAAGATGATGCAACTATAATAATTAACCCTACACATAAAGATTATTTTAATGGTGTCATTTTCATCAGGACGAAATAGTTAGCTGAAATATGGTTGGCAAACATATTTTAAATTTTCACAGAACTGTTCCTGTTATTGTATGACGAATAGAATAAATTATGTTGAAAAGATTCATTGGGGACTTCATGTGATTAGCCCCCCCCCCCCCCCAAAAAAAAAAAAAAAAAAAAAAACTATCATGAATAGAGGAGATATCGCTTATAATTACAAATCACCACTAGTCCGTGCTGGTTGGAGTGTGATGCCCCAACGATACGAGGATAACGTGCTTCATCCAGTAATACTATCATTTCATCAGGAGATGCCGAATGCTATTTACCAGTAGGATAACGCCATACCGCACACGACGCGTATCTGCCAACATATTTCGCCAGGTTCCCAAGTGCTTCCTTGGCCACCTGTCGGATCTCTCACCGATCGAACATGTTAGGAACGTGATTAGATATCGTTTGTGTTGGTTGCCACTACGACGTTTTAAGACCAACTGTGGCAAATGGTTGAGAAAAAATTGCCAGCTATTCCTCAGGAGATAATCCGCACAATTCTTTGAGTTTGTACCTAGACCTGATGTTGAACATGTTGCCGTCAAATTTGATCCAACAAATTATTGAGAATACTATATAGTTGCTCCATATTTATAAGTGTGTCATGTCATAATACATCTCTTATTGTTCGTTGCTGTATGTTTGCTCTATGTATTTAACTATCATTGTCACATAGTATATAATGTTGTTTGAAATGAAAATCTCACCCATTGGATGAGACATAACCGATATAGGATAGATGAGGATTACTGAAGTATAGTTAATATGTTCGAAGAATTTTTATAAGCAGCGAAAAATACTAATAACATTTAATTAAATGTGTTGTGTATTAATGTTATGTTATAACACTAATACGCATTTAATTAGTGTTAGAAAGAGTAAGTGGAAGTTATAATCGTAGAAATTGCGCCCATTTCGACAAGAATAAAAAGGTATCGAGTCACAGTTAGTAATGATCTGCATACTGAACAGAGGCAATGAGAAGAATCATTATCTCTAAGTTTACTAAGGACTCAACCCTAAGTGATCCATTACAATTGAGTTTATAATTATTATATTAGTATTCAAATTAAGGTATGACGCTTATAAGGAATATGAACAGGTATAGTAAGCTAACGATTGACTTATGAACTATCAATATCCGGGAAAAAAAATTTGTTTCAATCACATTGCTTTACTGTATTAACTTGTGTTGATAAATGACTTTTTAAATAATTAGTAATTAACTTATTAATGTCTATTGATTAAGAACTAATGGTATTGATTAAGATTGCTTAAATAATCAGTAATCAATTGATTAAAAGGCCATAGATGTTGATTAATGATTAGTTAAATGATCAGAAATTAATCCGTTAATGAGTCTATTTAGTGTTGATTAATGGCTATTTAAATAATTACTGGTTAATTAATTCGTGACTATTTAAATAATTAGAAATTAAAGGAGAAGGAAATAATACCGCACGCAACATTGTTTAAAAGTTGGCCTTTTCTTAATTTTACAACGTTTTTCTGAATTTCACTTGGTGTGTGTGTCATCAAATTTTCGATCGTTAATTTAACCAACTTCCCATCAAGCTAGAGCTTTGAAATTTTGGGAATCGTTCGTACTCGCCTAACAATGCAATATTTAGACGTTTGTGACAAGTTTTAACTCGTATTTTTTTAAGTAATGCAGTTTAGCCCAATCACTTGGCGCAATTTGAATAATTACCAAACTTGGCGAATTTTTTTTTTTTTTTTTGGCTGAATATTAAGTCCGCTTCGCGGACCAATTTAGCAACATTTGGCAAAATACCGCTAAATAATTCCTGTCTAAGAGTGGTTTGACTAAACTGTATTCCAACCATTTAATTTACCGGATTAATTAATTTTAGTTAGTTTTAACGTTGTTATGTATTTCACTTGGTGTGTGTCTGTATGTATGTGTATCAGTGTGTCATCAAATTGTCTATTGATAATTTAACCAACTTCCCATCAAGCTAGAGCTCTGAAATTTTGGGAACCGTTCTTATTTGCCTAACAATGCAATATTTAGATATTTGCGACCAGTTTTAACTAATATCTTAATAATTATTTTAATAAACTTTGCCCCCATATAAAAACGTTGGTTTTTATTTCGAATTATTTTTTTTCTTCTTTATGTAGAAAAATAGCAACAAGTTTTGAAAAACGTAGCATTTTCACTAGATTTTGATTTAAAATATTAATTCTAGTAAGATATACGAAAATATTTTCGTTATTCTACGTTCATTAATGTTGCATTTATTAATATTTATTTAATAAACTTTAGTATTGTTCATGAGATGCGTACTTGTATCTGCAGTTTTTGTTTCAAGTCGCTTATCAACAATATTTTTTTCCTTTAAGCAATTGAAACACTCACACATACAAATATGTTAAAATATCTCTTAGGTAATAAAGTATTTTACAACACATTAGTTAAAAGATATATTCAATTCTTATTTTATTATAATATTCATCATTTATTTGTTTGAATAAACTTTAAGCTTCTCCCTCATTTTTTAAAAATCGCATAAAACTATGCTTCTCTTAATTGTGTTAAATCTTTTAATTCCTTCTAATTGGGATTTATCTCATTCAAATCTTATTAAGTTTCAGTATTGCAATTCATTAAAAATTAATGAAAGAAAAAAAAAAGCTTTCTAATTAGTCATAAAAGTTTTGTTCTTTTCCTTTAATATTTTTTCTTGGTATTGAATGTTGGATCGTACTACATTAGTTAAAAGAAATGAATTTAATTATTAAATAAAAATATGCAAACCAAAACTGAAACTTAAGTTTTTTTAAAGAAAAACACTGTACTTAGATGTTCTTTCTGAAAAGTATTCGAGCCAATTATTTTCAAGACTCTGAGAGATCACTTTGTCTGAAGAATAGTTTCGATTTTGCTTAAACTAAGATATAATAAATTTTAGTTTAGACTTTAAATTGGGATCACATTTATCTTGTCTAGACAATAATTTTCCTGATGGTAAAATATGAATTAAATCCCTTTTATCAGTTGAAGTCGAAAATATATTAAAAACTGTCCATCGCTTTGATTTATTGTCAATTATTGTCGACCTTGAAGTAACACGTAGGATATTGGCAACGAACTTCGTAATTTTGACCCAAGATCAAGTGACAAGGAACTGGCATAGAAGAATGACAGTGAATGTCTTAACGGTTATTTCCTCGCATTCGCCTCTAAGGAGCCTCTGGGCTACTTTATCATAATGTTTTATATGAGAACTTCGGCTAGTAAATAAATCATGATATATGTAATTTAATCTTACTGTATAAGAGTAATGAATTAGATAGAGAGATTATTAGTAACAGAGAGTTATTAAGTACAGGAGAAAATAGAAGAGTTACGTAAAATGATAAGCACAATAGGGGCTGATATTTTAAGAGTATATACAAGTATTTTACTCGAACTTCTTTACAAGAAGTCTTCAGGAGTCATATCCAGTAAAATCAAGATCCACTGTTCGAATATATTAAGACAATTGCAATTTTCTATTATACTAATTGGATGATAAATTTATTTTGATACCTTGTTTTAAAAAATAGAATAAATATGTGAAAGACATGCTGCTAATTATTATTCTGTATCAATGGTTCTTAATATAAATAACATCGCAGATTCGCTACAAAGTTAGCTTTGAAAAGTATTGGAATCAATGATCCATATGAGTTTGAGATCTATGCTTAGAAAAAAAATACTTTAGAATTTCCATTAACTTTTGGGAGTCATATTAATCTTTCAAAGGCTACAATTTTCTTGGCCAGTAGTAAATGAGTCAAATCTTATTCCTATTTTTCAGTTGGAATTTCATCAAGTACTAATGCATAGATTGAATATGAGATAAAGATTGCAAATTTATCAAAATTTCCTATTACCGGTAATTCTTTAAAATTTTTAATCAAAAATGGTATATCGGCAAGTTCCAAAGAATTCTTTAAATAGTGGATGTAAAATAAAAATTCATTTAGCCAGCCAAAAGGGCTATTCTTTTAGTTAACCACAAATCGTCGCAACTGAGCATTTCTCAAAATGTAGTTGCTTACTTCTCCAACTTTTATCGTAATTGTTTTTTTTTTTTTTTTTTTGACGGCTACTCTCTCCAGGAATAAGCTTAATTTTCAAAAAAATATTTCATAATAATTTATTCTTTTATGTATTAAATGAAAATATACAAAAAATAAATTTCTGATTTGTCTATCCATTGTTTGACCTTAAATAAGATGCAATCATTAATTAAGCAATGATTGACTATGAGTAACGTTATTCAGAATTTTCAGACAGTTGTAAACGAGCCATTTTGGCCTTAATATTTTCGAACAACTTTTTAATTTGCCCTCCTTTTTAGAATGTTTTTGGATGAAATATTTATGATATTCATATGCCATTATTAGCCAACAAAGGGGCTTTTATAATAAATCACGTAATATAATAAAATAAATTAAAATAAACCCATTTTTAATGCGTCCTATAGAAAAGAATCCTTTTGATGCGAATTATTTTCTTCTCAACGCATTACATGGAACCATTTATTTTAATACGAAATTTAATAATTTTGGATACTCTGCATGAAAATAAATTGTACTCTTAACATAACTAATATAAATAAAATGCAACAATTGTACAACAAATTAAAAATATTACTTATACTCATGAATACATTTTCACAATGGAAACAATTACATATTATAAGTATAGAAATAGTTATTTGCAATGCGTTGTGTAGAATAGATTTCTCCATCATAGGTACTATGTTTTTTCAATAAATATTAAATTATTTAATTAAATATTTGAATCAAAGCAAAGGATAAAATATTGAAGTGGGAAATAATACTATTTTCATGTAATAAAATTAAAGCAAATAATAAAATTGAATATATTTTTACATTTAATATATTTATATTAAATGTAATTATGACTGAGGTAAAATAAATTACTTTTTATACATGTTTCAATTAAATTTAATAAAAAATAATTCGAGATAAAAACCAACGTTTTTAAAAACAACGTTTTTATATAGTGGCAAAATTTATTAAGAAAGATTATTGAAATATTAGTTAAAACTGGTCGCAAATATCTAAATATTGCATTGTTAGGCAAGTAAGAACGGTTCCCGAAATTTCAGAACTCTAGCTTGATGGGAAGTTGGTTAATTTAACGATAGAAAATTTGATGACACACACACACACAGAAACACGAACCAAGTGAAATACATAAAAACGTTAAAGTAACTAAAATTAATTAATTGATTCTGTAAATTAAATGGTTGGAATGCAGTTTAACCCAATCACTCTTGTCGACAAGAATTATTTGGCAGTATTTTGCCAAATGTGGCTACCCTGGTCCGTTTTACGGACTTAACGTTCAGCCAAACAAAAAAATCGCCAAGTTTGATGCCAATTTTTGAAATCGCGCCAAGTGGTTGGGATAAACTGCATTATTGAAGAAAATACTAGCTAAAACTTGTCGCAAATGTCCAAATATCGTATTGTTAGGCTAGTGAGAACGATTCCCAAGGTTTCAGATTTCTATCTTGATGGGAAGTTGGTTAAATTAACGATCGAAAATTTGATGACACACACACACACACATACCAAGTGAAATTCAGAAAAACGTTTTAATTTAGGAGATATTTATTATGATGTATTTTAAAAATTAAATTCATTGCTGGTGAAAGCAGGTATCAAACATACATGTAAAATCTTTTGCGATAAAACTTTTTACAACATATTTTTAAAAATTATGTTCATTACTGGTGAAAGCAGGAATCATACATATACTTAAAGAATATAGCGATTAAATTTTGAAATGTGGTGGGTGACCATTTTTGCCGTTGACTATAATATTAGCCCTTTTGGGGCTAATTAAATATGTGGTTTATTTGTCAACGTATTTTAAAAAATAAGCATGTAAGGATCATAATGGAGAAATACGAATAATTTGGTTTTTCTTTAATGGAGATTAAAATTTTGTACAAAACAATCCCTTCGTAAAAGACACTCTTTCAAACACCACTCTTGTTAGTTTAATAATTATTAAAGATATTAATATGAACTATTTGAAAATATTCCAGTTTCCCTTTGAATGATTTTATTAATATAATTTTCCTGCGCCAAAAATGGACTATTATGATGCATTTCTGTTTTTGTTTTGTTCAATAAGTAAAATTATTATTTTATAAATAACGCAATTGCAGATGTCGAAAGAATTGTGCATTCTGAATTTCCGGAATCAACAACATTCATTATTTCTGCTTCCATTTGGTAGACAGTCGTACGTGTATCGTTTTTAGTGCAAGGATATATGGGTTCAATCATTTCCATGATTTCATTTTTAATGTAGATTAAAACAAGTTAAATAGGGCACAATGAATAAGTGCAAAACAGTGTATTATAATTATGAAAATAATTCACCGATTTTTTAATTAGTATGAAAAAATTAGTGTAGAGTTTAATTAGAGTAAATTTTTTAGAGCTTAATTAGAGTAGATTTTTTAATTAGAGTAAAAAAATTAGATTTTTTAATTAGTGGTGGAATTAGTGTAGAGTGGCCGGAAGCAGTTTTAGGCAAAACTTCGCAATTTACCAGTACACTAGTTGAATGCTAATGCAATCCTTACTACCTGTGAGGCGTCACACAACCTTATTATTTTCAAAGTTCACTGCTAATTTATTTTTATGCACAGTAAATTATTCTATTTTGTTCTATTAATCTTACTTCTTCAGCGACTTCACGTTCATTTCAGAAGACTTTCACATTCATTTTTGAACATCGTTCATTTCAGAACGATGTTCAAATACTTGAGCTGAAGTAAAGAGTAAATTGTATCTTTGAATTTACTGGAATTCTCGATGACAATAAAATGAAAGATGTTGTTGATCACACTACTTTCTAAACTTGAACAAACTCTAATTATCATTGTAGCTTAAACTCCATCATCATCATGCACATTTAAGTACGTCGATAGAGGTTCAGAATAATTTTCTTATTTCGCGAACTTCAATTCTAATTCGCATATATTTCGTTTCTTTTGTCAAATTTTTTATTTGACATTATAAGTTCTGTAATTTCTTCTTTTTCTTGCAATTACTACGTTTATTTATTGGGACTAACAAAATTGCAGAGTTAAATAGAATATCTGACAAAGATGGTAACCAGTTTGTTTTTATTCAAGCTATGAATATTAAAAGTTCATTCCTTGTCCTATTTTCTCTGAGGAAAACTTGCCTAAATGCATCTGATCTAACATTTACTATATTGATTAATTACTTATATGATCGAGTCAATCAGGTTCGAGTCTTTGGACGATTTATAGCTTAGAGAATTCGAATCCTATATCCTTTTTATTTCCAGAATCTCCTTACACCACGCAGGTCTAATACCTGTCTTCCTCGGATGACTTCAACTCGCTATCTTTACAATACCAACAGCTAACTCTCTAACTAACTCTAGTGTTAAACTATTCTCTGCTTATAAATGCTATTCGTTACACCCATTCGTTACACTTCATAATTGTAATCTAATCTGAATACGTCTCGTTTCATCCATTAGAAAATGTTTTCATCTTAAACAATTCGAGCGTCAATTGGAGAGGGAAACGTAATAAAACCAACATTATAACCTTTCAATTTGAGATTCGTTATTCAATGAATGGAAAAAGAAATATTCTACTTTTCCTTTAGTCTTGTGAAACCCTGACCTCCTGTGAACTCTGGTACAAGAATATCTTTTCAAATAAAACCATACCTCAAATTATTACCATGTTTAGAAATGACGAGATTCAGCAACTTTTGACTCTTTTGAAAATGAGACTATATATATAATTCATACAATTCAACTAATTAACTTTAGTTGAATTGATGCAATACGCATATACTATGAGGGTTCTAAGAGAGCCTGTGTTTAAAGATGCGTGGCGTTTCTAAGGCAATTGGCGTCACCATTGAATGTTGCCATCAGTTAAACGGCGTCAAAACAATTTCGATACTAATTCATATATTAGTTTTGATTGGAGTCGCTTCATGTTGTCGTTGCCATTTTACATCCAATTGTCATTGGCGATAAAACCGGGATTCATCGTAATATACTAGTAGCCAAATGCGATCAATACGATGGGCTGCTTCTGGAGAATGTGCTCCAAGGAAGGCAAAGATGGTCTCATTTCTCAGATGAGTTATAGCGTGAATTTTTGAGATGCAATGGGCACGAAATTCATAGACTTCTTAGAAAAAGGAAAAACAATTTATGGATAATACAACAATGTGTACGAGAGAGAAAGAGAGAGAGAGAGAGAGTTAATCCATTTCCATTTTCCAATTCTAACACTGGTATTTTTTGAACCGCATTCATATTCCATAAATTCAAAAATCTTTTATACCAACAGAAAATTTTCTTGTGAAATGTAAAGAATATGCAGGGAATTTCATAAAAATTATATTCTGTTTATAATTGATAAAAATGATTTATAAGCTGAAAATTTCAACGGAAATGAGAAATATAACCTTATTTTTTCAACAAATAGTGTTTCGGCTGAGTTTTTCTCTCATTATTTTTTTCATACATCAGACCTTTTAAAAGAACTGAGGGTCTTATAACGTTGCTACACACCTCTACACAATGACACAATGCGGCAGATTGGTTTCATGTTCCGAATGAATACAAATTAATGTAAACGCATATGTTTAATACAAAGCAATCTCATTATTCATTATAATTAACGAGAATTAGAAACACTTCATTGATTGGGATTTACACAAAGCATTTAATGTAAATGTCTGATAATGGGTCTAGAATAGTATGATTGAGGGAATAGAGTATTTTACGATAATGATAGTCGTTGATAATCAGGATTTGTAAATGGCATGTCCATAGCAACGATCGAATCAATTTGTAAATTGGCATCACTTCTCATAATAGACTACGTCTGACATAGATTTGGAACATCAATTGTTTAATATTGAATATTTTTAAACCAAATCAAACAATAATGTATGACTTGTTGTAACGGAACAGAATGCGTATTTCTCTTCAACTTACTTTTTTTGGACATTTCTCGAGATATTGTTTAATTAGAGAGCTTCGCATTGCGAATGATGTATTTAGCATTATATAAAGAAGGGTAGTTAATGGAAGATTATAGCATAACAAAGAGATTATAATTAATTGAAGCGGTCAAGAGATTGGACGAATCAATAGTAGCTACGAGAACTTAAACAGACGAATAGTGTTAAAACTATGAGAGAGAGATCAGGAGATATGAATTTTGATATGAATTGTATGAACACTGAGATTTATGCAAGATGTGTTTCAGTCTCTGACCCGCCTTTTGAATATTAATTATTTGTTTATTAACGTCGCACTGAAAAGAAACAAGGGGATTATTAGCGACGGATCTCGCAGATCTGAACCTCAATCGTGTGACAAGTACGACATCCGGGATCGCATATCTCCCTCAAAACTTCCACACCACTCCAAAGGGAGGAATTTTAGCCTAAACGGATTTAATATGCTTCCACGGTATTACACGGTGAGTTTTCATTGGCATTAAGAATCAAACCTGAAATTTAAAAAAAATGAACTAACCTGATTAATTTCTCACTTAAGTGCCTTAAAAATGTGAAGATATTATTATCTCAGCTTCTCATGTATATTGTGCGATGCGTTTAACTATTTTTATATTGATATATATTTGAATATCTTGTAATAAGTTATATTGCTTAGGTATCATTTGAGTTTTCTCTATTAATTCAAAGAGTTTATGGTTGCCTGATTTCAGAAAGTCTAGGTTTCGAATATTGATTTTATCAAGTATCTTTATGAGGGATGATAGTAAATTAATTTTGTATGTCCTCAAATTGATTGATTGATTGATTATTAATGTCGTCCTTAGAAGCAACACGAGGACTATTGGTGACGGATCTCAAGATTATGAACCTCGGTCAAGTGAAGAGGACGAAAACTGACCTGAAACTTTCCCTCCCGAAACTTGCACACCACGCCAATAGGAGAACACAGGACCTCAACCAGATTTAAAGTAAATCACCTCCGTTACATGATGGGTCAAAAGTGGTGTCAGGGATCGAGTACTCAACTGGAGAAAACAATGCTGGCTATGAGTCCGTGATCATGACCACTAGGTTACGCCATCCACGACCCAATACTGAATCGCAATCAATATACTAGAATAATAGATAACCTGATACATTATTCTTTTAATTCTCTATACTATGTTTAGTTAAGACAATGAGGTTCAATTTGATTTGACCTTGTATTTTGCATCAATTTTACGCACGTTGGATATTTAGAAGAAAAAGGATTCATATGAATCTACGAATGTGGTCTGAAAGGTTTCCAACCTAATAAAAATTTAAGACATTTTTTCTTTAAATTTATTTTTATTTTTCTACACAGTTACCTTGTAAATCTACACGCTTCTCCCAAAGATGCTCCTATCTCTTGAACCCTTCCAAACAATACTCGGCGTCGTTCTTTACAAAATAATTGTTTACGGAGTTTATGGCTTCTTCATTTGACGAACATTTCTGTCTTCAGAGCACAATATTTAGATTAGAAAAAAAAGGAATTCACTTGGGAATAGATCTAGTGAGTAATGAGGGTGGTCAAGCAGCTCAAACAGTAATTCGTGGATTTTCGTCATGCAACCACTGAAGTGTAAAATGGTGCATTATCTCGGTGAAACAGAATTTGTTTCTGCAAATGCGGTCATTTCCCCACAATTTCTGCAGTCAGCTTGTCAAGTAATAATATGTAGTATGCTCCTGTAGTGGTTTTTTCTGATTGAAGGTAATCAATTAACATAACTTCAGGACTCTCCCTAAAAACAGTAGCCATTATCTTCCTAGCCGAAAAAACAGATTTTGCTTGTTTTCGAGCTGATTCCAAATTCGCAGTGCGTTGTTTTGACAGTATTTTTTTTTTCTAGAGTATAATGGTGTTTCCAAATTTCATCTACAGTAATTAATCGGCCCCCAAACTCTGATTTATTGCACCTAAACTGCACCAACAGAGCACTGGAAATGTTCATTCGAACATGTTTCGGATCTAACGAGGGCAAACGTGGCACCCAACACTCTGACAACTTTCTCATGCGTAAATCTTGACTCGGTATGCGACAGACACGTTCTTTGGTCATTTTCATAACCCGTGCTATGTCTCTCGTATTAATTCGACGGTCGTCTAGCAACATTTGGTGAACTTTAGTGATGTTATCGTCAGTGTTTATAGTTTTTGGACATTCCGAATGTCCATCGTCTGCCAAGCTGGAGCGGCCATGTTTAAATTAAGGTGCACAAAATTCCACTGTGTTAAATGATGATGCAGAGTCCTTTTATACAGCGTCCAACTCTTCTTTGATTTACTTTGGTGTATTGCTTTTCAAAAACAAATATTTATTGACACCTTGATACCCTATTTTTTCCATTTTTAGTAAAGCACTCACATCGATTCGCTCAAACGATTGTCAAACAACAACTGCGAGTCCAAAATGGTTCAAATGTTGATGAGTACCTACCAAAAGATGTGCAATCACATTTCCTAGCTTTTATTTAAGTGTGATGCCCTTTTTAAATCAAGGTCGGAAACCTTTCCGACGCCATCATATTGAGATCATAATGAAGATAAAATCAGAAGAAATTGCATCAGAATCTATACACCTTTTATCTCTAATACTAAGGGAGAAATATAAATTGCCTGTTACTTATAAATTTTATTGATTTACTTTAGTTTCCACTCATAACAGCCGAATGTTTAATGTCATGAAATTTTGTCTGGCCTGACTAAATGAGAAATAACAGGAAAAATCTTATTTTAGCTCCTACTATTGACGAAGGAAAAAAAATGGTCTTAATGGAGCCACCCGCAATTTTTTTTATATACTCTGAAATATATTAACATGTTAAACAGGGTGATATTATTTCACGCAGAGAAGGTGTGCAGCAATATGTCCTATCTCAATCCGTCGTTAAGAATGAAGAGTCAAAATAGAATCCAACCAAATCACCTCCAGATAAAAAAAAATTTGAATTTTCATTTCAATATAAGCTCTCATACGGAATAAATTGCTTGCTGAATTCTCAGACAAATGAAGCCGTAAGAAATTGTGTGGTACGTCGTATAATTTAAATATCAACTCAAATGTACCCACTTCATTTCACTCGTGTTTTAAATTACAAAGCCATTCGAGAACAATCTTCTTATATATCTGAAGTCATTAAGTTTAAAAAAAAAAATCATTATTCCACCAAATTGCAACAGGAACTCTGGATGACAGATACAATTAACTATACAGTAACATAAATAAACAAAATAAAAAAAAATAATAAAATAATCAGTCCCTAGAAAGTGAGGGTGAATTACATTTCATCCAAGTTTCCACATGAAATTTTTATAAGTTTTGAGGGTCTATACGGTTCGACGGGTAAAACTTCCTGTTTTAGGAAATAAAAGCAAATGCAATTCATAATTTAAATGCAAAGAATTTAGAATATCTAGGAAATGAATATATAATGTTATTTCTTCAAAATTCACAAGATCTTAAGTGACTATTTTTAAGCAATATTTTTTTCAGAAATTACAATTAATGTCTTTCGATACTCAGACTAGATTATAGTAAACAAAATTAGTGATATTAAGTTTAAATATATTTAAATACGAAAAAAGGTACAAGCTAATTTAACCTTTCATCTCTGTCGAAAATGATTTAAAATCTCATAAATAAGGAAGAAGAATGAGTAAATTATTCAACTCAGTATTCAAGGGGCTGCAATTATCAACAGTTGAAGTTCATTCTATTAAGCGTAAAAAAAGAATTTGAAAGCATGAAACTTTTTATGTTCCTCGATACTTCCTGAATATTTGTTAATTTTATTTAGTTGCAAGAAATACCTGTACGATAAAAACATTGTTGTTTTAAAATGGCAAACATTTCATTGTTACAAAAACGAAATTTAAAGGGGGGGGGTAGTAGTTTCATCTCCTTTTGAAATGATTTGTAGAAAAACAGGTTTTTTTTACTACTTGAGAATGAAAAGAGAAAATTATTCTGAAATAGATTATAATGGAACTGGATTTGAAAGGGAAAAAAAATTTCAAATCTGAAATGGAAATTTTTTCGAAATTTAATGTTTTTTGGTAATGAGTTCTACACTAAAATTTATACAGAATTGGACTTTTGTAACATTATATGAATATATGCTATATATATATATATATATCTGTGTGTGTGTGCGTGCCTGCGTGTGTGTTTCTAAAATGCAAACGAATCATACAAATATACAAATTATCTAATCTGTATGACCTATTAAAAAATTTCACTTTCTAAATAGCATTTTAAATGTATTTTTAAAAAAATTATGAAAAATCAGCTATAATCCAATTTTTTTTAAATATTTTACAATTAGCTTGATTTCTAAGTTTTTCGAAACCGAATTTTTATTCAATGGGACCTAATTAAATATTACATTTCGAATGATAGAAATATATACATTGTTATTCCAAAAGATACCAAATTATCACATCTGCAAATACACACACAAACACACATAGAAATAAAAACACACAAACATACATTTGTATATATATAACTATATATATATATATATATATATATATATATATATATATATATATATGCCAAAAATCATGGAAGAACAATTTGCAAGTACCCAGATGATTGCAAATATATCGCATAGAAGATATTTAAACAGCAGTGCTTTGTAAACGTATTCATTTGTATTTAAATGGAAACCTTTTTGTGAGATCATGGTCGTACAACTTGAAATAAAATACTTTCTATGCAGAATGTTAGTTAGAACAAGATGCACGGGGTACTTCTTTAACGAAATTGCAAGATAAGTCAATATTCCAAGTTCTACAGGACCCAAGATATATAAATTGTGATATTACCTCCAACCATGGACAACATAAATTCCGTACATAAAGATAGTTATCAGTGAAGTCTGCATTGAGATCTCGCAGTTACCAGAAAAACAGCAGAGCGTCCAACAACAGCAAAGCTTAATACGGGATGGGTATCTGACGTGTATGTAAGAATATTGCAGCGGAACTTGGTGTTGACGACATTTTTATGGTGCTTTTACTAATAATATGTTATCAATTGCTGGGCCCTTGAACATATCGATTAAATCCTAGATTATTGCTAAATCACGTTTCTAGTTCGTAAGAGATGATAAGAGTTTTCGAGTACAATGTAGCATCCACTAGGACATGGTCTCAAATTATCAAAAAGGTGGTTCACATATAGGTGTAAGCTCCATAATGGTGTGACAGTTTTTACATGATACGGACTGGGTCCTTTGGTCGAACTGAGTCAATCATTGCCTTGAAATTATTATGTTCAGCTACTTGGACACTATTAGCAGCCATCCATGGACATTAATGTATTCGACGTGTCAACGAAAGAAATGATTTCACCCTTGGCTTAAAGAACAAATTATACAACTCCAGCAAACGATTTCTCCATTTACATCTTCAGGCACGAGTCCTCTCAAATATGTATGAGACATGATCGAAAGTTCAGTTCATGCACAGAATCTTACACCGGGAAACTTTTTCAAGTATGGATAGTAGCAGAGGCTGAATGGCTGGATATTTCTTTAAGGGACTTGTGGCGACTTGTTAATTTTACTGCCAAGTAAAGTTATTACACTGCGTAAAACAAACTGAGATCCTACTCTGTATCAGGAGAATGAAATAACGTTTTCCACTTCAGCGTAAATGAATATTATTTTTGTTCAGTAATTTTACTGTAATTTGACATGAAAGATCTTTAATGCGAAATGTGTTAAAATAAAAATATGTAAATTATATAATGATATAAGTAATTGGCATTTTTTCTACAATATGCAACTTCATATGAAGCTTTTAATAGAGCGCTTGATATTATTCTGATATTTGAAGCGGAAATACTTCCATTGGAAAAGAATTCACAAATACTCCATATTATATATATATATATACGTGTGTGTTATGTATGTGTACAACATACATACATATATATACATGCATATATATATATATACATACATATATATATATATATATATATATATATATATGATCTGACCCTATTAAACATTTCTCATGAAAATTTCAAAATTACACTAGTTGGGTATTTTTACGCCAAAATCTAAGAAGTCTTAAAATTTTTATGATAGCATTAAAAATACTCGCTAATTAAATGGCAAAAAGTAAATAACGCCTAAATACTCGTTAAATTGAAAAATTTATAACTTTTTTTTAAAAAGAAAAAGAACTATATTCAATTTCCAATTTACTATAGGAATCACATTATTCGTACTTATGACCATTCCCATTTTATTGCATACGTTTATAATACAGAAAAGTTAAAAAATTCGTTGACAATAGCTGAGTATTGTTATGTTAAATATTAATTTCGAAATTCTCTTTAATGTACAATGTTTTAATGCTTAAGAAAAAAAAATTTAAAGCAAAAATTGTTGAATTTATTAACAACATCTATAACAAATAAGGAAAGTCTCATTTTTTATTTTTATTTTTATTTTAAAAATATAATTTTTTTTTCTTATAAAAAATAGGAAAAAAAGTAAGTCGAATTTAAATTCACTTTTCCGTAATTCATATATATTAATCTCTAAATATTTACCTTATAATAAAAATAGAAGTTTATTAAAAATATTAAGTTTTCTAAATTCTAAAGATAAAATTCTTAAGATTCTAAAATTTGTTTTTTATTACACTGCATCATGCTTACATTTTTTTTTACTCGAATGGAGCTTGATTTTTTGTATTTTTTTCTCAATTCCTTATATTATTTATTTATATTTTAATACATGAATATATGATATATATATATGGTATATATATATATATATATATATATATATATATATATATATATATTATAGATTCTTAAGCAGATTAAAATAAAATATGCTTGCTAAAATTCAATTAAAAATTTAATTGCAAAAAATAATATTGAGATAATATACATTTATTATTTTAAATTTTTAAGTATTTAAATGAAGTACCAATAAAGCAGCTTTGAAATACGTATTTTTTTTCCTTCCAAAAATCTGCTTTATTTTTTCTCTTATTTAAATAAAAGAAAATACTTCAAACAACAATTTTTTTAAAAAATAATATTATTGAAATTTACTTATGTGTGTATTTATTTACTGTGAATAGTTGTTTCATTATTAACTATTGATATTATCACGTTGTTTCTAAGAGAAACGGACAAGGAATGCGCAATAATTTGAATATTAAAAGGAGTTAAATTTTTGGGTCTGGGATATTATTGAACAGTTTTGAAAAATTATAGGACGCCCTGTTGATCTTAAGTAAAATGCGGGGCAGCTAATATCTCGATTTCGTCACAACACAAAAATTCAAAATGGCGAAAAGGAAGTTACTTTAAACTACATGAAAAAACGAATAAGTTCTCATATCTAAAAATGTGCAGAAAAAATAATTAAAAACAGAATTACAGCTTCAACTATAATTTTCTTTCAAGAACTATTATCCAAAAAGTTGCACTTTGATATCTATGACGTTCATTTTTCAACAATCAAATTTGTTCCCCATAATTTCTGATATGTTATAAAAAATATACTTCAAAAGTGCTATGAAACCTAATTCTGTACAGGTTAAGTATACGTTGTAACTTTCTTTCAATGCAGGTTATGTCTTTCGAACAGGTATATGTTTTAATATCTGAATTTGCGAGTATCTTACAAGATTTATTAATTAACTAAACAATACAATATATAAAGATAAAGAAAAAGAGAAATTAAGCCCATCTTTTGATTCTCGATATAATTCAAGATAATTCGACTATAAATATAACTATAAATAATAAATAAAACTTGA
>BMAW01072812.1:177217-227229 GCA_019974015.1 Nephila pilipes
TATATATATATATATATATATAGTCATTCCTTGAGTTATTTTCGTACATTTTTGTAAGATGTGAAGCACTGCTCAGCACGTACGTGTCCCATCCTTGCAAATAAGTGAATATCAGATGAAGCCAAGTCAGATGGAGTAAGCCGTATGTGAAAGTATTTTCAACTCTACACCTTAATTGTTTCCTTCACCGGTTTTGATGTGTGTGTTGGCGCATTATCAGGTAGCAAAATCCCTTCATACTATCATTTTTGATATTCTGGTCGCTTTTCATGCTAAGCGTAAATCAAATCGACCACTTCTTGTCGACAGCGTTCAGTATTAACGTTTGCATTAGGTTTAGCAGCTAATCATAATTCATACGCTTCTGATCCTACCAAACAGAAAGCATTGTCTTCCATTCATAGTAATTTGAATTTTCAGTAGATGTAGATGGTTGCTCTGGAGTTACCCATGCTCTTTTAAGCTTGGAATTTTTAAAATATATCCATTTTTCATCACCAGTTACAATTCGATAGAAATATGACTTACTTTGTACTGGTCAAGCACTATTTCGGATATGGTGTTTGAAAATTTCTGTGGTCTTTCAATCAGTTCATGTATAACCCATTTTTCCACCATTTGGACTTTTCTCGTGGGTTTCAAACGCTTGGGGAGGGTTTCTCGTGTGACTCTTAACTGATCTGTGGGTTGTAGCGATTGAGCATCATCCAACAATCCTTATAACTCGCTGTCTTCAAACTCTTTCGGCGGTGTTATATATTTTCCCCTTCACATGTCAAAGTCACTCCTTTTGAATTTTTTAAACCATTCAAAATACCGTGATTTGCCAAGAGTATGCTTATTGTAGGTTTCGACAAGTATTCGATGCGATTCCGCAAGAGTGTTCTTAAAATGGTTACAGAAAAATGGTTACAGAAAATCATTTCAGCCCACAAATCGTAATTTCCAGGCACAAATTTCGACATGCCAAGGCTATTAAATACTATGCTGCTCTAGGAAACTTCTATTGTTGAGAGTTAAAAATCTTTATCAGATGTCTAAACAAGAAAAGGGCTCCAATAATGTGGTTTGTAGGTAACAACAATGGCAGCTAGCGCCATCTGTGCCTAAATTCAGTTATATATTTACATACCTGGTACACACACATATATATATATTTGAATATGGGATGAAGCTTGCAGCAACGCTTCTCTTAAAAAGGAAGCATTTCAGAGACTTCATCAGTCAACTAAGAAACGTTTAAGCAATGGCCCCTTAAGCTTATCAATGAATTTGATGACAATTTTGAAAACTTGGTGAGAAACTTGGCGACTTTGGCTTCAAAACGAAAGTCCCCGAAAGTGTTGAAATCTATACAAAATCTATACTTGGAATTTTCTTGAATTCAAATTTGAAAATTCAAGAATTCGAATACTTGAATTTTCCCTGTGACTCACACTAAGTTGGAGTTTGTTTAAATACGCCGAGAGCCGAAGATAGAGTAGCTAGTCTGACTTTGGTAGTCTGCCTTGGAAATGTAGAGAATGACGGTGAACGTTTGTCCGTAATGTGAACTAATAAGCTGGTGAGTGAAGCGTTGCTGATGTGAATGAATGTGACTGTCTTAACAAACAATGTTTTAGTTCCTGTATTTGCTTCGCTAATCTATACGAGAACCATGTTTCCTGTTAATGCTGTTATTCTGTACCAGTTTTATTACAAGTGTGTCGTCTTGTCAAGAATATTAGTGAATAAAGTGTTCTTTACCGTTATCTTTCATGTTAGACTAATTTTCACACTATATATATATATATATATCTACATTTAAAGGAAGTTTTCATTATTTCAAAAAAGTACTTAAAATATCATAATTTGAAACTTGATCCATTATTACTTTGCATGTATTAGCATCTGTTTTACATTACTTCCTGAAGATGTTTCTAAGAGATTTTCATCCATTTCTGTACTTCTTTAAATATTACTTTTTTTGTCACCTTGTGTTTGATTAGCTTGATAAACACCTGTGGACTGATACGATAATATAAATGATAAAAACATTTATAAAGAAAAATATTTTATAAAAGACATAGCATTATTCAACACTTTTGTGATGAAATGAAACATATCTGTAAGTAGAAGTGTTGAAAATTTCTTTAAAAAGTATTGAAATCATCATCTAAAGACTTATATACATATTTTTATTTATTATTTCAGAGGTAGACAAATTATTTTAAAATGTTATTGTTTTGAATTCACATTATTTAGCTATAATTTGTTGCTAACATTTAACCGATATTCCCTGTTACTTCCTATTGATGTAACGACTTTAAAAAAAATTTCCACAATACTTGAACAATTTCGAGTACGTTTTATATGAATGACTATAAGAATATTTTTTTCCGAACGGATGATAATTGAAAGAAATATTTATCACATATGTTGTGTTTTTTTCCGTTATCCTGAATTATCAAAAAAAAAATGGAAAAAAGTCTATAAAATTATTTCCAAAACTTAAAAACTTCTTCACACTTCCTGACAAATATTCACGTTTTATTTATAAACAGAGACTTAAGCATATTCTTTATATCTAACACTCTTTAAAGTAAGAAACATTTCCCATCATTCCTTTCTTAAAACTATTCAATATTTCATTTTATTTCTTTAAAAGTAATTCAATCAACTTTTAAGTACAAACTGCAATATATATCCAAGCAAAACTAGAGAAAATATTTTTATATCATCTTGAAGTGTTAACTCCAGTCGCTTTGTTGTCTATAGCAAAACCTTTCCGACTAAATTTAATTTTCATATTTTCTGACGAAAATTTAGAAATACAGTTTTGTCATGTGTAGTTTTATTTACAGACAACATTTTCTTACTTTTTTTTCGCTTAAAAATGTTATTGGTAACCAGACCGAAGGAAAACAAAATAAGCTAAGACATCAACGATACAAAAACATTCAAAAAAGGATTTCCTATTATCTATCTATCCCGTTCTTTTTTATGGTTTAAAAAGCATCTTAAATATCTGTTGTGGAAGTATTTCTCTCTCAGTATTTCAGCATTTTATGAAAACAAACTGATATGTTACCAATTTATTTCCCCCTTTTCTTTCTACTCTTAAGACCTCAGCATTCGAGCATTCAATAAAATTTTAAAATGTTCATAAAATTGAGAAATGCACTGCGAACGAGAATTTTATATCGAAAAGTTATGTAGAGTTCTTTATACTTTTATGTGTGTATATAATGACATAAAATGTTGATACGACAACGTTAAGAATAAATATTTATTTCGTAAACACGCTTTTAAAGTCATAACATTTGTGTATGGCATTTTATTAAGATAAAGGTTTGTTTGTAGTATTTGATCTTTAAATAACGTTTCATATATATGTATGTAAATTCATATTATTTAAATAGATTAATTCAATATATGAAGGGCTGTCGTAAAGTTTTAATTATTACAAAGATCTAACCGAGATATCTAGATAAAATGTATTCCTTATATTAACTGATCCTTATGTACATAAAGTTGTAAATGACAACTGTTATTGTTTATATCTTTGGTTCTAGGAAGCCAAAGATTGAACTCGCTGGGTCGTAATATTTAATAATTTACCCTAGGAATCATTAACCGTTTACGAAAAATAACCGAGACACAAGACCAATTTGTAAGATTAAATTCCCTGCAATGTCTGGCTTTGCTTTCGAGTGACTTTGATTAGAGACTAAACATTTACTAGTCAGAGATTGGAAGATTTTGATTGATTTATTCTTTAATAACGTCGAACTGGTGACGAGTAATTGGCGACAGATCTCTTAATTATGAACCTCAGTCAAGTGACGAGGACGAAACCTTGGTTGGCACTTCCCTATCCAAGCTTCCATACCACTACTTCGGTAGAACTTGAAACATGGACCAAATTTAATGAATATCATTCCCGCAACACGGTTTGTATTTAGTGGCATCAGGGCTCGAACCCACGACTCTACAAAAATAACATCGACCATTAGTCCGTGACCATGACCACTAGACTACCATTATTACGACGACAAAATATTGATTGATTGCTTATGAAAGTTCGCACAAAGAATAAACACGAGTCTATGGGTGACGGACCTCGTAATTTTGAACCTCGATCGAATGAAGAAGATGATACCTGAACTTTCTCCTTCCTCTTCAAACATTCATTCGACTCCCAGGAGTATTAACAGAATCGACATTTTTAACATACATCGATCAACCCCGCAGTACGGCAGGATTTTAGTGGCATCAGACTAGAATCCACAACTCGATAGAAACAACACTAGCCGTGAGTTCGTGACCAGGTCTAATAGCTGCGACTATGGAAGAAGGCAAAGAATAGAAATACAACAAGGATGTTATAGATTGAACGATTTACTGATAGTAAGAATAAAATCAGATAGATATGAGCCAAAAAGCATCTTCAATACAAGCTTTTTTTTAAAGATGGACTAAAAAGTATAAAAGTATTTTTAAATATTCTACATTATATAATTTATTATATATTAGGATGCTTAATTAAGATGCATAAGTACCGATAAATTAAATACCCCATAGCTATATGCTTATATATAAGTTAAAAAAAGAAATATTAACGCCTCAAACCTTAATAAGTATTTAGATTTTTTTAAATTTTGAAAAATTACTTTTATACATTTAGTCAATTTTAAAATAAAAGCTTGAGTTATTTTTACTTGCATTTATTTAATTAGTTTTAGCCTGGAAAAATCTGACGAAAAAGGCAGTTACGTAGTTATAAATGTGTGCAAAATTTCAATGAAATTGGATGTTGTTAAATTTAAGTTCCAGACTACCCTAACTCCATCTCTGCTTGAGTACACCATTGTTTTGTATTTTCAACATGTCTGCAAAGTTTCAGCTCGTTCGGATATGAGGCCGGGAGGGGGGGGTAAAATTCAAGTAGAAGGTGCAGGCCTATCCCGAAGACTTCCACTCTAAACTTGCCACTGCTTGAAGCATACCATGGCATTGTTTGGTCTTCGGAATTGTTTGTATAAGCAAAATTTCAGATCAATGAATTGATAGAAAGAAAATTAAAACTCCAGTACAAATTTTAAGCTTTAAAATATACATTCATATGAATATAGCAAGTTAAATAAAAGGTTGTAATAAAAATACTTAAGTGTTGCGGAATATTTCATACAAATAATACTTTATAAATATTTGCAAATATTATTCACTATTCTTTCTAAAGTACATGTGTCTAGAAATATATTTCACATAAGTATAAATTCCTTGCATAAATTCTTATTTCATATATATATATATCATTTTATGTAAAAAAAATTGAGAGAGGCGACTTATTATCTAGTTTTAGTAAGTATATATAACTAGTTTCGAGCATATATCTTAAGTTACACAAGACAGCAAATTACGCAGTTCCTATGGATTGAATCATCATACAAAACGAAAGAAATTTTACTTCTACGTGCGTGAGCATATAAAATACATATGTAGAAGCATAGTCTCGTGTTGTTTCAGGAATATTTTATCAAATTCATTATTCATGTGTTCTTCTATATCTTTGTACATTTGTGAATAGTATCTATGCAATAAAAGATGTAAATTTTGAATAGAATAATATATTGTAAAAGAACGAATAAAATCATTAAGGCTATGGAGGAATATTTTTTGGAGAATTTTTTTGCCAAAATCAATTTCACAGTGACTCAAAAAAGCCCGTTTTTTCGTAAAGTGGATAAATCTATTCAATATCACGTTTCCAAAAAAATATTTGTGAGATCTGTAGTACCATACTATGTGATGATCATAATAATAGAATGCAAAAGACAAAGAAGATATAATGGTATACAAAGTAATAAATGCACAATAGTACGATGCTAAAGTACATTGAATATGAGTGTTGTGCAAAATATAACAGCCGTATTATAAATAAATTTATTTTGCAACATATATTAATGCATTTATAAACATAGTCAATTTCTATTAAGTCATATCTTACAAAACGTTTTTAAATTACAATTGCGATCACATTAGGTGACTGTTGAATAGATCAAATGGAAGAAGAAATTCAAAGTTACAAGGATATCATTTGAGACGTGTTTTACTCTCTTGTAACTCCTCGCAATGACATGGGGGGACTTTGAGGCCTATAGGAATTTATTCATGGAAACAATAACAAAATAATAATGATTTACGAAAGGGTGAAGAATTGTTTCAATTATTACTAAGAAATAACGAGATGCAGGGCTGAAATTCATATTCTATATATTAATTAATGCTTATGTGCGTATAGTTGTAAATTACAAATATTAATATAGATTTGTTTGAATACAAGATGCTTATTAACTGGAATAACCCTCAGTATAGTAAAGTTTTCATTACTATCAATTATATCGTAAAGTTTTAATTAAAACTAAAAAGAATCGAGATAGAAACATAATTTTTATTTATTATTCTAAAGATTTCTCTGCATTGTCACCAATCAGAGTTAAACACTTCTTCAGGCATTTCTTAATCTTTTGAAGGCCATCATTCAAGAACTAAGCAGCGCCATTTTCTCCATACTGCAGATTATTTCTATCTATGGATTGCTGAAATCAAACAAATCAACAGTAATTGCTGTAATTTAGACCATCATGTACATGAAGATCAATTAAAATATAGAACCGAATTTATCTCTTATTCTATATGTTAATAACTGTTATAATAAATTATCGGTTATTTCTTAGAAATAAATAAAACTTTTCGATATTCCTTCTAACAGTATCATGAAAAATTCGAGATAAAAACCAATGTTTTTAAAAACAACGTTTTTACATGGTGGCAAAGTTTATAAAAGAAAATCATTGAAATATTAGTTAGAACTAGTCTCAAATATCTAAATATTGCATTGTTAGGCAAGTAAGAATGGTTAACAAAATTTCAGAGCTCTAGCTTGATAAGAAGTTGGTTAAATTAACGATAGAAAATTTGATGACACACTGATACATACACAGACTGACACAGACCAAGAGAAATACATAAAAACGTTAAAACTAACTAAAATTAATTAATACATCTGGTAAATTAAATGGCTGGAATGCAGTTTAACCTAACCACCCTTGGCGACAAGAATTATTTGGCAGTATTATGCCAAATGTGGCTAACCTGGTCCCTTTTATGGACTTAACGTTCAGCCAAAAATAATCGCCAAGTTTGGTGCCAATTTTTGAAATCACGACCAATGGTTGGGCTAAACTGCATTATTAAAGAAAATATTAGTCAAAACTTGTCGCAATTGTCTAAATATTGCATTGTTAGGCAAGTAAGAACGAATCCCAAAGTTTCAGAGCTCTAGCTTGTTGGGAAGTTGGTTAAATTAACGATCGAAAATTTGATGACACACACACACCAAGTGAAATACATAAAAACGTTTTAAAAAAAGCCATCAGACAAATTCCGTTTATGTTGCTTTTACAAATAATTAAATTCTTTATTGTCTTTCTTTGTTGCATTAAGTAAATAGTCTTCCATTTTTTCCTGCTTCTTGTATTTCAGTTTAATTATAAATTTCATATAGAAAATAAATGAAGATATATAAATTATTTGTATTGAATAAGGAATTTATTGTAATTGAAAGTACTGTACACTAATCTGTGAACAAATTATTTAGAAACCATTTATTAAATAACTCTAAGCAAAGAAATTCACACGAAAATATATAAGAAATAATTTTGTTAATATAATCTCTCCCCATTGATCGGTTCTTAGAATTAATTATATTTCATTATTATTTTTCATATGAATTCTTTGAGGAGCAGGATGAAGTGTTTCGAATTTTACTTTATTTCATTCGGTTTATATAATTCATCGCGTAACAATTTATACAGTTTGCTTAGAAAATACTTTATTTTCAGGTATTTTAGAGATTTATTTCAACATTTATTCTCAGGAGATCCAGGAAATATTGTGTGTCTTATAAAATATTAATTATAATATATTTTCATTTTATTTATTTAATTATTTATTTTGCTCCAGAACCATTAGATTTAATGTTATTCTGTTCTTCCTTTATCACTGAAAAAAAAAAGAATTAAAGTATTTTTGAAAGTAATGAAATCTTTTTCATAAAAGGATATCAGATATTAATTATTTGTAAACTTTTATTACGTAATTAATAAATTTGGTTAAGAAGGGAGGGGAAAGATGGTGATTTTTTTAAAAGAAATTTATCTCGCCATGCACATTATTTCTTTTCTCACTAATTTCATTATTATTCTCACTAATGCACATTATTTCTTTAAGAGAATATTTTTTGTAAGAATTGCCTATTTGATGACGACATTTCCGATTGTATAAACTTTATACTCTGAATTTTAAATAATACGTCACTTACACTTGTCAATAGGGTATACATCTAATTCCGAAATCAATATTTCTCAAAATATCATCCTCCAAAATTTTTTTAAAGCTCTCGGGTTCATGGGGAATGAAATTTTTAAAGCAATGATTAATATCCAACAACAAAATAAGCGATAAAAAACGGTACTTAAAATTTCAAGCAATTTAGTAATTTTAAATGACAAATCCACACGTCACATGGAAAAGTAAGTACACAAAAAAACCCACCTAAAACAGACCAGCATATTTTGTTTCAATTTTGATTTCGTCTTTCTCCACACAGTGGCTTACGACATAATGGACAACCCATCCAACATAAATCACAGTGAACCATGATTTTAGCGTGTGTGGAAGTCAAGAAAAAGCTGATGATTAACTGAAAAGTTTTTTTTTTCTGATTTTTCCCTCACATCAGTAAAATTGAAATAAAAGGCACCCTTCAATATCAAAGAATCAGACAGCCAATGGGAGTACGAGCTCTCGATTCAGGCTGCAAAGAAACATTTTCACTCTCCAAAACTGGCGTGACGTTTCTCCGATAGCCACAATCTGTTGCATTTCAATAACTTTATACAAAATCAATAAAATTTCAAATTTTCAATACTTTCATACAAAAAACATCCTTTAACTTCTTTAATAATCTCATGAACATAAATAACAACACACTTACAAACTTCTCAAACTATGGCCCTGACCCAGCTATTAGAAGACCCAAAAATGTTTTACTCGATTCTTATTAAATTCACTCTAAAAAAAAAAGGGTTAAATCCAATATTTAAAAACTCACTTTCACTTAATTTTTTCATCCTTTTAAATTTTAAATCACTCTGATAAATTAATTTTACACTAAAAATCCATCCAAAATATCTTTAATGCAATTCTGGGCTGGAAGAAGCCAAAGTCAAGCATCCCAAACTGCTCTGATATGGAGATTTAGAGTCGTTGGCTCAGGAGCTCCAGTAAAGCCTGTCAACCTATTTTATCAACCATTAGAATTAAATACATGAACAGCTACCATTTCTTTTATTCAACAAATAAACATACATTTCTTGTAATTCAGTTCAAGTCAAGATGATATTTCATAGCAATGGAAGGACTATGATATTTCACAACAATAGCTCAAACAGGAGATAAATACCTCATAGGGTTAAGTACTCTAGTAACATTTTCACATCACTACTTATTTCAACTTAGACGCTAAGCATTATAACTCTGATTCACTCTCATATATCAAAATCAACATCTAAGTTGGCATCCTATTCTCCCCATCTACAGCACATTAACGAAAGGTCATTTCGCAATAAATAATTTAACATACAGCAGCCTATGTTACACTGAAATCTTTATTTGGCGTAATGAGAAACTAGTCTGTATTCCCAAGTTATATGGCCTTTCATCAACCGATTTCTTTAATCTAGGGTTAAGAATCTCTCTCTCTCTCACTGTCATACATAATTTACTTCTAAGATACAAAAAACTGTACTTGAGAAAATGGAACATTTACAATCAAATTCAAAACGCGAAAAGTTTAAAATCTTTTTTATGAAAATTTGATTCAAATAAAAAAAAAATGGAAAATTCGAACAGTTTTAATAAAAGTAAATTATAAAATTCCAAGACTTGTTCACAAGCCTGTTTAAACATCACGACTTTGTAAATTCCTAATATAATTTGAAATACTTATGTTTTTGAGGTAATTAATTATCCTTTTAATCTATGAAAAATAATCTTTTTTTGCATGTCTTATAAAAAATCCTAATTTTTCCCCTACTATTAACACCTTTAACTTTATCTTTTGAAGCAACAAAATGGCTCTATTTCTTACATAATTTTTTAAGCTATGATTTCGATAAATGAAAAGGGAACTGTGTTGTTTGACTGATAAGCCAAGTATTTTTGATAAGAATAGAGATCCCAAATTAAATTTTACATTTATCCGTTTAGAAAAAAAAAAGAATTTTTTACAAAAAAATTCATAATCACATAGCTTCTCCCGGATACTTTGAATTGATAATATATTTAAAAAAGAGGAAAACCGTGATCGTTTTCAAACAGCTGAGAAACGATTCGTTTCCGTTCAAAATGTTGTAATTAATGCTTTTAGAAATAATTGAAATATATCGTAAGCAAAACGGAGAAAAGATACATATTTTTAAACTAAATTTTGATTAATGTAGTATTGCTTTTAAGCTGTTGCATTATAAAAATCGAAATAAATCTTTTATTTTTATAGAAGGATAATGTGTGTGTTGATTTTTAAGGATTCTTAATCCAAACTCTGACCATGTTCATTGGTTTGAAAGTTCTTATTTACTATAACACTGTCAATCATTTTTGTCATTGTTTCCCATTTGAGCGAAATAAACTGTGTGTGTGTGTGTGTGTGTGTGTGTGTGGTGTGTGTGGTGGGTGGGTGGGTGTGTGTGTGTGAGGAGACCTTTTAAAAACAGCATTATTTATATTGAATAATTATTCAGCGTAATTCAAATTTTACTTTAAAAGGAAAAAACTGATAATATAGCGATTCAAATTGACTTGTTTCATATCTGCCTAAGTATTTCTTTTACCTATAAGGCTTTGCTAATAAATTTTTATCAAACATATTCTAGGAAAATAAAACTTCTTTTCATTTTTGCTTCCCTCAGGCAAATTCAGGACATCTGAGCAATACAAACTGATCAGTGACATTTTTATTTCCCTTGGGATTACTATCTTTACGTAGATGACACACCTTCGGGATATCAGGTGATCCTTTTATATTTTCGACGCTATAGTCATTGTCAACTAATTTTTATTTCTTATAATTTATTTATTTATTTTGAGTTATTTATTTATTTTGTCAGATGACTTTTCCACGGTTACATTTTTTTTTTTGGAAGTTGACCACAACTGACTCTTGCGTAATTAAGCTCCACCAGCTTACTCACACTGTCAACACCTCAACAAAGAATATGTAACTCAATTTATCAATTTTTCATTAATATGAAAGTACCTAGGATTGTGTGAATCGACTGTTTTCAAGAAGTAAATTTAACTCCGCGCAGAGATATAAACATAATTCCTAAGGGTTAAATTAAATATTTAATTAAAAGTTTCATCAGATTAATTCAGTGCAGAATAACCTTTTTAATCATCAGTAAAAACAGTTCAGCCATTGATTTAATAATAAAAAGTAATACATTTTTTTAGTGTGAGTTTTGCTTCAGATTCAAATTTTGAAGATAAATATATGATAATTACAATACATATTTTCAGAAAATTAAATCATTCCTGATAAATTAGATATGAACAGGAAACTATATATATTCTTTATGTATTCGATTTTAATGGAGTTGAATTAATGTAAAATCAATTGTTTTCTGAATATTATTAATTTTGATGAAACGAAACCTCTGTTTAATATGTGAGTCACGCAACAATCTATATTGAAATCCGGTTCCACACAGGTAGATTTAATCATGTAGCTTATGGTAGATTTTTTTTAATATTTTGTTTCTTATTAAACTATTCTAAAATACTCTTACTTTAGGCAAATGCTGCAACAAGATACGCAGATATAATATAAAGGATACGTGATGTTAGGCGCAAAGATTGATATTTTAACTATGAATATAGTAATCATTTCGTTTTGCTTAAGATATATTTACATTGCTAAGATATGTTTTTATTTCCAGTATTTTACAACCGGCGCTTTTATTTTTAACCGAAGAAAGTATTATTGTCTAATTTTAATGAGTTTATTGTTTGTCATATTTATTATTTTATTCATATAATAGAAACGCATGCTTATGTTCTCTTGTTGTTAACATTATCAACGCTTTTGTACTTCCAGAATGTTTTTTGTATGTGAAAATAAAAAGGCTTAGAGAATTTGAATACCATAATTTCTTTTTTTGATGGTGATTGATTATGGAACATGGGTCTTAGAAAGCATTATTTTACACAAACTTATATTCATTTTAAATAGTCACTACTTTTTCGAACCTGTAAAGAAAAAAAACGTTAGCACATTTGTATAGAATGAATTAAAGTCAGTTTAACTTGTTTTTTTATAGTGTCACATGTTAGAAACAACCGAGGCTAGCTGACTGGTGATGGATCTCATATAATTTAGAATTCCAGGAAGGCTGGGATTTGTCTGGCACCTACTCTTCAACTTCTACATTATCCTAGCGTGAGGATGGATGAGATGTGCAGTTAATGTGCATCGTCTCGATCACTATGGGTCCTTAGTGGCATCAAGGCTCGAACCCACGACTCGAAAACTTACCGACTGCGAGATTCGTTGGACTTCCCCATTAGAACTCGACCACAAAACATGCTATTTTCTAGTGTCGAACAGGTCTGTATGTCTCTAAGTTAACTAAAGGCATTGAAATCTTCAAATGTTAAAATTATTTTTAATTTTGATATTAAAGAAATCTTTGGACACTTTGCTGACTTCATATATAGATAATTTAAGATAAATTTAGGAAATAGAGTGGAGAGATAACAGCATTTTTATATATTTTTTAACCACGCGTGCTAAGCTAAAAGATAAAATGTCTTGATTTTGAGTTTTTTCTCAAAGCGCATATTTTCGTGGGATTCTGCGTATACTTTCCTCAAAATATGATTTCACCAAGAGTTTGATATTTTGCATGTGATGAGAATGAATATTTTCAGTGCAGTGAACACACCAATATAAGTATTTGCATAAATGTTAAATTATTGTATAACTGTTTTCTTAAGTATGCGAAATTTGGATCATAAAATATAAAAGTTTGTAATTAAAAACTGAAATAGAATCTATGAAGATACATCTACATCAGTAAGTACATAACCCTTATATATATATATATATATATATATATACCATAATAATATATATATATATATATATATATATATATATATATATATATATATATATATATATATATATACCTAAATATATAGGTACAGATAATGATTGATAATTGCTTTCCCTACATAATTATTGATGGTTATAAATGTCATTTTCTTTGCATTAGATTGATAGATATTTTTTTCACTATCCACGACGCCATTTGACTCATTTACCTTTAACACTATTTAACTTTTTTAAAGATAATATTTCTCAAATATACTAGTCAGTTATCAAACTAAAATGCTGTTTACGCTTACATTACGTTATTACATTTTTGCATATACCTTTAGATTTGATTGTTCCTTAAAAATAGTGTCTAGAGATATTTTTCTGGATACTTGCGTGAATTTATTCGCAATTCTCCTAAACTGTTCCATCTCCCGAAATATACTGCAAAAGACAGACATTTGCATTCCTTTATTATTACCATAAGAATCTTTGTTAAATTAAGAAAATAAAATTTCCACCCTATCTAATACTAGTCTAAACAAATTAGTCATGCTAAAAGTGTAATGAAGTGGTAGAGAAAAACAGAAAAGCAAGATATTCTATGAAGCTAATAAAAAAAAAAAAAGAAACTGGATGAGCCACATGGAACATATTTTTCTGTGTATAAACTTTCTTTGATATCATGGATGAAGGATCTTACACTATCGTATAGATGTTGAAAATAAAACTTCGCCACTGATTATATACTTGGACCCAAGAGAGAGAGAATCAGAGTAAACGTGATATTTAATATTATTAACGTAAAACTTATTTTTTAAGGTTCTGAAGGACATGAATTGATAAGCATTATCTTTGATAGCATAAATGAATATGCGATAAACAGATAACCTGCAGATGCTTCAATTGATTGAAATTTGATATTATCTGTACTTGAAATTAAGTTAAAATTAGAAAGTTCGTGGTTTAAGGCTACACAGTACCTAAAATAAATTTATCGAAAAATTTTTTTTGCATTTTCTTAGCCATACATTTGGGAATCTTGGCCCCAAATCTTAGATCTATTAACCAATTAGTTTTTTTTAAGATATTTGAAGTTTTCTGAGCATTGTCCAGTCACTATGGCCGCGACAGCTGAGTGGGGCGTGGTTAGTTTCGGTTTCATTTTAAAGCATTTTTCCATTCTTAAATTTAGTGTTACTGATATTTTTTTAAATAATATCGATGCCTGAAGTAGATATTAGCAACTTTCACTAAAATCATTTATGTTTATATTTTGAGTTCTTGATGTGCTTATAGTTACTTAGCCAAGAGTGTCTAAGAAAAGAGTATTTCTCAGACCAATATTTATTCACCTAATTTATATAAGTTAAAGCTATTTTAAATTGTTTAAGTGATTTTTTCTGTTGAAAAAAAATGCCTCGGACAAGAAACTTTCACAGCAGCTTGAGAAAAGTAGCTTACTTCTAAGAGATGGAGTACTGCTGATAATGACAATGCTAAAACCTGCTTTAGTGGATATAACCAAAACTTCAGAATACAAATGTCTTTATTACTTCTGCTACATATAAAAGTATCTTTCAAATTACATTATAAGTGGATACTGAATGTTTGTTTACAGATAATTTTGGAATATTTTTTAAGCAATATTTGCCATAGTGTATCTTTAACTTTGCTATGGTCAAAGAAATAGATTTACATATAAAGTATGAATGTTGTATGTGTTAGTGTGACCAAACTAGGGTGAAACATGTTCATAATTAATTGATGCTATATTATCAAATATCAAATGTTAGCAAGCATCAATTTTTTTTAATGTTCCATTTTGATGTAAATGCTAAAGGATTAGTGCAGGCCAATATTACTGTGACGGCTACTCATCGTTGGAAAAAACTTCTGCATGCATATGAATTGAAATATAATGTTTGAAGTAAACTTAAAAGACATTATGAGCCAAAAAGTTCTGATTGGACATCTTGTTGGGTCAAATCAGCCGTTGCTTATATTCGTAAAAGATGTCATTGAGGCGTAGGGCTCAAAGGAATGATAAAGATATAGTCGGTATTGCAGATGGCATATGATGGAAGCTGGTTGACAAGAGAGCATACGTCAACGTCAAATATCGGAATAGGATATGTTATCGACTTGCTGACTGGCTTTGTGATAGACTACAGTAAGTCAAAAGCGACGTGGAGAATGTGAATTAGACTAAATTTGGAAGCTTGGAGAAGAAAGTGCTGAATTTCATATTTGGTACAAGGACGAAAATGTTTGTAGTACAACACATGTCGTATCATCTAGTGCAATGGAAGTAAAATGCAGCTGTGAAAAGGTATGGGAAGATCACAGGAAGTATTAGTTTCGGACACAATCTTGCTCTTTGACTCTTGGTGTTTTTTACCAGTTATCATTAGCACATGGAAAAAATCAGGTATTCACAAGATTGGGTAAAAAATAACAATCAACAATATTTGCCCAAAAATCTTTACCCTATTTATCAGAGATTAGCATCAACTGAATTATAAAACACATGTGTCAGAGGTTTGACACACAATTCTAATGAAGCATTATAGATGATATGGGACAAATATTCAAAGAAAATACAGCTTCTAGGAGTCGTGTTGATTGCCATGTCTAGTGCAATACCTGAATTTATTGTTGGAACATTAAGCTCTAAAAAACATTTCAGGATGCTAATTGAATTTGTAACAAGTTTGTCATCAGAACATTTAGTGTACTTTACTCATTGTGGCAAGGAGAACCTATTTCCAGAAAGAAAAGGAAATCTGCAAATTTTAAAGTTGCGCAGAAAAAAATAAAATTTGCTAAATTGCGTCGATTTAAAATTCAGAAAAAATTAGGTGCCATGTACAAACCTGGTAGTTTTTAACTTTTTTTAAACTTTTATTTATATCATTATTATTTTTTATAAGTGTATTGTGTTTTAAAACTTTTGTGAAATTATGTTAACTTTAAGCTGAATTATCTATCATCGTAAAAAATGCTATATCGATATTTTGCAAAAACATATTTTGAATAAATAAAAATATTTGCCATAATATTTAATTAAAGTAGTGTTTTCATATATTATATAAGTAGTTAAATAATATATTAAAAATTTAGATCTTTGCAAGTATTATTAGTTTTTGTTTTATGCCTTTAAAAACTTTAAATGCATTTTTCTCAGACTTTTATTTTTGAAGATGTAAGTGTTTTCTAATCCCTAAGGCTTTTTTTCTGTTCAAGATAGAGTCTTGAAATTTTTTATACATACTGAGATATATGTGTTCTATAAAAGTTAGTATGGATTTAGGTCTGGGATCCCTAGTTATTTTTTTAAAAAATGTTAAAGTTAATATTTTAAAAATTTTCCTGTTTTTTCCAGGTTTAGCTAGAAAAATAATTATTAAAAATCAACAAGGGAACAGATTTTCAAATCCATACTAACTTTTGTTTGCAATAATGTATGAAATATAAATCACTCAAAATAATTAAAAAATTTCAAAAATTGTGTATTTTATAAGGGTTTAAAAAAACTTCAAACTTTTTAAATTTTTTTAAATTTTAAAATAAGGACTAGTTAAATTGACTTTTTATTTTCAGAATCAGTTTAATAATATAGTATAAAAACAATACATAAGTTACTTATAATATTACTGTCTCCAAAAAAAATTTTTGAAAAAGAGTACCGTGTAGCCTTAAGATGACGGATGCGTTAGGTAAAAGGTACTCTATATAACTGGTCGGGTTTTTTTTTATCATTATCATCATAACTTAGAGTAACCTGATTCTTTTTCAGGTTATCTATGTACATTTGCATTATTCTGTCCGTCATCATTGGTTTATGTAAACACAGACTCAGTGCCTAATCATCTTGCTTTTCCAATTGCTCATTCTAAATTTTCAGAAAGTTATTCAGCTTCATCCACTTACAAAAAGAAATCTGGCTTATGTTATTTATTTCTTCTAAGAACTTGACGTGTCAGAATTGTTTGAACATTTTTCTTGATAAAGAGAAGTACACAAATATAACTATAAGGAAGTATGAAAGTAACAAAATATGGACACAAACGTTGGGCTCTATCGAAAAGTTCCCTTTAACTGACTCTGAGGGATTCTTTCTAATTGTGTTTGAATCCCTTCTAATCAAATGAAATTTGATTCATGTAAATAATGAACATATTTGATCAGATACATATATAAGCTACGAAGAATTTAGTATTGAGATTGGAAGTAAGATAGTTATAGATGGTGAACCTAAGTGACACGTCTGAACAAGCTCTTCGTAATCTACGACGTGATCAAAGAAATATTAAAAGCCAATGGTAAAAAATGTAGGAATCGTATCTTCAAATCCTTCCCTTCTACCTACTCGAACCCAAGCAGGAAAAAGATCAATTTATTCGTACAAACAATATTTCTAGCGCACTAAACCAAATAGCCATAAAGAGAGTAGATAGACATCAAAATATTCATAACTTGAACAAAAATAAATAAATTTATTTCATTTAAAAGTCGTACTGAGATCAATACGAGGAATACTGGCGACAAACCTCGTAATTTTGAACCTCAATTAGGTAAAGAAAATAAACCCTGAGCTGGCACCTCCTTCTCCAAACTTCCACATCATGCCATTGGAAAGAATAGGGACCTCTACCAGAATTAACAGTGCATCAGTCCCACTGCACGGTGGGTCTTTTGTGCCATCTCAGCTTGAGACCGCGATTCTTCGAAAACGACGACGACCTCGAGTTCGCGACCATGAGCACTCGGCTGTCGTGGTGTCAGTTATATTTAAAAATACCATATAATGAAAATAAAATGGTTTTCGTTAATTTGGTCATTTTAATTTAGTATCCCTTAAAAACACGATTATCATTTTGTAATCAACCTATAAATTACCCTCTAATATACTATGCAGGAGTCTTTCATGCAATCGATACTGGATTCCATAAATTTTTTTCTATCACTTTATGAAATAAATTAATGGTATAAAATATGAACAAGAATAGCTAAGTCAAGTGACAAAATGATTTTTTTTTCAGTCCAAACTTCCTCCTCTACGGGTGCCGGGGCAGGCCAGTGGTTATGATAGCGGATTAACGGTGGAAGGTTTTCGTCGAATACTGGGTTCACGCCTTGATACTACCCGCCGTGTAGCAGGGGCTGATGCAGATTAAATTTGTCGGGGTTCAAAGTCCTCCAGTGACATGGTGTAGAAGTTTTAAGAGGGAGATAATATCACTCAGGTGTCGAAACTCGTCATTTGACTGAAGTTCAAAATTACGGGGTCTGCCGCCAATAACCCTCGCGTTGCTTCTAGTGCGAAGTTAATGAAACAAAATCCAACCAATCTTACTCTAGGACGTCAAAACAGTGATATAAGACCAAGGAGAGATAATGAAAAATAAAATATGGAAGACGAATGAAGTAGAATCGTTAAAATCTAGAATTTTTTAACTTATGGTATTTCTATAATCAAGTTCATAAAAATGATATAAAATGCCTTCTAAGGGAAAACACTGCTAGAAGTTAAATAAATTTTAATAATGATGGAATGAAAATGGTATTTAAAAAAAATGTATGAATAAAGATGAATGATAACTAGCAATTGAAAACGAAATGGCTGAATTATGGAAGGTAGCAACTACGTTTAAAAATAAATTATTTAAATGAAGTTGTATAATAATCGCATTCATAACTTAATTGACTAAATACCAATGTGTAGTAAATGCATTTGTCTGAATTGTTGAGGTATGGGGTATATATCTGAATAATAATTAATTATATTTTCGTAAACCGAAAAGAATTAGTTGTACTTGATTACTATTCCATTTAATAAAATAGCAAGAGAAAAATAGAGTAATCAAATTGTCTGCAATTGCATTTAAGGTAATTTAAGATTGTTAAACGCAATAATTTGAGCTTGTTTTCCAATTTTTTCGAGATTTCATATTTTTTTAAAATTTCATAGAACCCATTCAATTTTTTTCTATGAGTAATTTATAATTTGTCCATTAATAAACTAATTTTAAACATTCATAAGTTATTAAATTATTTATAAAACGCTGATTATGAGGCCGCGGTAGCCTAGTGGTCAAGGTCGTGGACTAGTGGCCGGCGGTTTTCGTTCAGTCGCGGGTTCGATCCTTGACCCCCAAAGATCCGCCGTGTAGCCGGGGCTGATGCACGTTAAATCTGTTCGGAGCCCAAAGTCCTCCCTCAGCGCGGTGTGGATGTTAGGAGAGGGGTGCCGGCTTTGGTGTCGTCCTCGTCACTTGACTGAGGTTCAAAATTATGAGGTCTTTCGCCAATAGCCCTCGTGTTGTTTCTAGTGCGACGTTAATAAAAATTAAACACTGATTAATCTTAGTTTTTACATAATTTATTGGTATATTTATTTAGGTACACCTTTCTGTACTTCAGAAAAAGCTTGATTTGTCTTGCATAGTAAAAAATTGCTTAGAAATATAATTAAATTTAGCATTTAAAGCAGTTTTAATTTTTAAGACTAATTATAATTGGCATAAAAGACTTTCATATTTTAATATATATCTTTCAAAATGTGTTCGAAGCACAGAAATGTTAGTTCAAATTATTCTAAGTTGTATTACATAATTATATAGTTTTCGTGAAGTTATCTTAAACCTCCCGCCTACCGGCCATTTTGATTTCTTGAGGATAGTGTCAATCCTATGGAATTTTTATTACCGTCCTCAAATCTTTACTATTTGATCTATTTGAATGCAATAAAGTTCATCCGCAAGAGGAAAAACATGTTGAAGGTTTCTTCAGAATTATATTTTCTCTCAGTTTTTTAAAAATATTTTTGAAAATTTTTAAAGACCAGAAAACCTACAAACAAATAATTGAAAAAGTGGTAAAAATACTTTAAAAATTGAAACAGAAATGTAATTGTTTGCAGAAATCTTCATTATTTTTTATATTTAGGATGCACATTTTCGCATTCAGATTGATAAATTAGAGAAGGTATGAGAATGCTAGTAGATATGTAGGATTAAATAATTCGAGATAAAAAAAAAACCAACGTTTTTTTAAAACAACGTTTTTAAATGGTGGCCAAGTTTATTAAGAAAATTATTGAAATATTAGTTAAAACTTTGTAAAAAATCTCATATCTCTCTCGTCTTTATGGCCACTCTCTCTCTGCGTAATTCAAAATATCTTCCATAGATGGCGCCCCCTTATTACACAAATAACGTTATTAAAAAGAATTATTCAAATATTAGTTAAAACTTGTCGCAAGTGCCTAAATATTGCATTATTAGGCAAATAATAATGATTCCCAAGGTTTCAGAGCTCTAGCTTAATGAGAAGTTGGTTAAATTAACAATCGAAAATTTGATGCCACACATACCAAGTGAAATACAAAAAAACGCTGTAAATTACGTTCACAAAAATAAAATGACCATTTGACGGGAGGGAGTCTTAATATTTTTTTATAAGACATATCACACGAAAGAATGAAATATTTCAAATAATAAGTGGAATATTTTCAAAGGGGGGGGACTTGATTTAACGTATTGAGGAAAATCTATATTTTAACATATGTGTTTTTCAGAAAATCAGATTTTTTTTTATTGCTTAAAGGTTGTTAAACTTCTCAATAATTTGTCAAATTTTTTATTTAATTTATATCAATTATAAAGTATAGTTCCGAGGAAAGTGCCTATATTGATCTCTGATATTTTAAACTCCTTAATTTATTTAATTTAATTGAAAATTTCTAAAATGTTACATGACTACCAATGAAAGAGTCCAGAATTTAGTCGACTCGAACACAACTATCTTTGCATTATTTTTCTTCGGTTGTATTCAGTCCTAACATTCATTTATTTATGTATATTCAAACAATTGGACACTCGTAAAAACATTTTATGTATTTTTGTGTAATTTTGTAAATCCTCAATTTCCATGAATAAAAAATTGCCCTTTCTTTACTTCATTGCAAAGATTCAAGACTTTGAAATCTATGTTCACATAAAAATTATGCCCAGCAGACTAATTAAACAGATTACAGATTATTTAATTGCTTTACACACTTTTATTCATTAAATGTATTTTATATACTTCTTTATTTAGTAATGCAACTGGTTACAAAATTAGTCAACCCTCGTTTACACAGCCTAGCTATTTAATGTTTGATTTTATCAAATATTTAACTTTCGCTCATTTTATGAAGAAAAATAAATAATGCATATCGAATCGTGTGACAATGTAAGGGCTGGAGAACAAACTTATTCAATATTCATAAAGGTGCTAAACATCATTAGTTATTCACTAGAATTTATCCCTCATACTTTCATTAAATTATAATGTTCTTACATAAAATATTTGTAATTTGTATGCATTTTTAAAATTAAATATAATCGCAAAACTAATTGCGTAACATTTTAATTCTGGATGGTAATAAATACGCTTTTAGTCGGTTAAATCCGTTTATATAAAATTTTCATATAACGTGACATTAAAATGCTTTCCTTTGAATTGATTAATTAATTTATTTTATAAATTCAGTACTCGCAAGCCTTTCACGAGCTGTAATTAAAGAATGTTCTATTTGAAATATCACTATATAATATATATATATATATATATATATATATATATATATATATATATATATATATATATATTATTCTAACAACTCTCTCTCATTTCAAAACTTCTTTTGAGAATAAAACAAACCCATTAAAAATAGACTTTTACTGCCAGAAATCTAATACTGAATCACATTTCTAACAGGAAACCTTACATTAATGTCTGACAATATCCTAATACCCGTTTCGTCTGTCGTCTTCATTTAATTGCTCTATTCACAAAATGACGCAATTCTATTTATAAACACAGAGAAGGTAACTATAAAATATTAAATTACATTTCAAAATGGAATTTAATAATCCTACCATAGCAATGGGGGTGCTCTCAAACAGTTTAATGTCTCTATCTGCGTGTACTAATTAGTTCTATGATGTATCAAAGAGCACGCCTACCGGAATACTATGCGAATATATGCTTCAAATATTCAATCAATCAGACAAAGTCATGTTGATATTTCACAAATCATACAGACACGTAAGAAGATATCCGTGCACGTCACACTTGCACTCTTGTCATTTCTGTATTTTATTATTATGACTCAATTCAATTCTCTGTCGTTTTTATATGACTTACATCTATTCACTTCACTTCTAAAGTTTGCTCATTTTACATCATCACATTTCATTTGATTGGAAAGGAGCTGGAAACTAAAATGTAAAGTCAGGAAAAATTCTTATATGTTAGTTAAGGGAACTTACGTGCATCAGTTCCGCTACTCGATAGATCTTCAGTGTAATCAGGACTCGAATCGAATTCAACTATCCCTATGTATTTGAATCATTAGATGACTGGTTATTCGTCCATCTCCTCTTATAAAATCCCTGGTCTTATACAAAATTTGATGTAACTGCATTGTCAAAGAATTTCTGCCATTTTATCTAAAACGAAAATCCGACGGCACTCCTAACTCTTACTCACTCATCGGGTGGTTTTCTGTGACTGACAGATTCTGCAGGGTAGAAAGAATTATCGTATGGGCACATTAATGTGTTTCCCCAAAATAAAATACCGTATTATAATGATTTTTTGCTGCAAAAGTCAAATAAAAAAGTATTTTAAGGAAATATAATTTTTTAGACATAATAATTAATAATTATTCATATTGAACAGTAATATCTATTTACATATTCATTCACAAAAAGAGATTATTCCAATACAGTCATAACGTTCTCTTTTGGAACAGCGTCAGGAAAGTGCAAACACCTGCCTGAACTTTTTGTCGTTACTTTTCGTGTACAACAATTCGTCCTAACCTCTCATATCCAGCAATAAACATCTCCTTTAAATGAACTCTACCTCTCCACATATTCGCAACGGTAGCCTCGAGGCGAACTCGCAGCCGACGTTCCTGGTTCGAGTCCTGATGACACTAAAGACTCACTGCGCAGCGAGGCCGATGCACGTTGAAACTGTTGAGGTGCCGAGTCCTCCAATGACTTATTGTGGAATTTGAGGGAGGGAAGTACTAGCGCAGGTGTTATCCTCGTCTCTGGAACAAGGCTCGAAATTACAAAGTTCATCGCCAAAAGCCTTCGTGTAGCTTCTAAGCGTAACATTAATACACACTCAAAACCCTTTCCGTTTTGCCAATTTTTAGAGTATCAGCAACATAACTGTTTGTTATTTTATCCTATAAATATTTCTCCCATGTATATATTTCTCGCAGCCTAGATATCACAATGTTTCCATTCTATCCATAAATTTAGAATGCCAAAGAATTTTCCAAACTTTCGACCCATCAGTTTCCACAAACAGAAAAAAACCACGGCCTATTTGACTGCTGGTATTTGAAAAAATAATTCCCCTTTTTGTCTGCAAGACGTTTGGCAAGCCATGAACCAGGAATTATTCTGGGGATACATTCCGAAAATCCTAAAAATCACGCTAGAGGATTTCTTTTTTGATTAGGTCTTATTCTCAGAGGTACACGCCAGAATCATTTACGTATATGCGCAAAATTATGCCTATCTTGGGTCAGATTTTTTATGCACGAAAAATTGTAGTCGTTTACTCAGTGGCAAATGTGAGTGAGAGTGATGAAAAAATCCTCGTTATCAAATTTTTCCCCCATTCCTTTTTAACTTGTTTCCTCATTTACAACGTATTGTTTTTCATACCCACTAGATCTACCAAAAAGTTTTATAACACTCATCAATTACAGCTGGCACCTACATTTGTAAAGTCGTGCTTTGGGCGTTAATATCATAAGCCTCTAATACTTGCAAACTCATCAGATATCAGGAACTTTCTTGTTTGGCTGATTATACATACATACATATATATATATGTGTGTGTGTGTGTGGCAAAATGCGTAAACTACTGTCGTATCTTTTTTGGGGAAGAATCCAGTCCTTCTATAAATAATAAACATTTTTTCTGTGAATGACATTTTACAGTATTAAATAGTACTTTCATATGGAACAAACATCGAAAGTAGATATCATATAAGAGCGCAGAGCAGCAACTTTTGAAGCAGAGAGACGGCGAGAAGGCAAGTGCGCGCGAAAAAGGTTTTATTAGCTTTTTATATGTCTGATGCTCGGGAAAATTAACCCTGCCTGTCGATTCCTCGTACTTTAAAGGCGACAGCTACAGTTACAACGTGAGGTATGGTTGGGAGATTAGTTTGAGAATATATAGAAAAAAATATATGGATATATATAGCATTTTATATACATACATATATATATATATATATATATATATATATATATATATATATATATAAAATTTAATATACATATATTAAATTTCTAATCCAAGTTTCCTAAAGAAAAAATGTAATTAATAATGTTCATTAATAATAATGCGAACTAGAAAAGGTATATAAACTAGTAATAAAATGCAAAACTATAGCAAAAATAAATTAATCAAATTTAAAATGTTAAAAAATACGTATAAATGAAAATCTTATGTAATTTTAAATACTTTTATTCTTAACATAAGAGTAAGCAGTTCTAAAAATTAATTCGAATTAAATTTTGATGAATTTTACTCTAAATTTCAGTACAAAAAGCCTTAACAAAATTTTTTAAAAAGTTCTGTTAACTTTTGAAAAGTTTTTGAATTATAGTCTTTTTTGAAGAAAAAAATATTAATTCAAGTCGACAGTAAAAGATTTATTGCCTTACTTTAAATCAATAATAAAAATATAAAAGTCTTTTTTTTTTCTTGTAATGAAAACAATATGGAATAGAAGATAAAAATTTAAAACAATTCTCTTTGAAGCTAAAAAAGCTATGTACAAATTAATAATGTTACTGTCCAAACCATATTTGTTTCCAAGTTACCGTACAAATATATTTACAACAAATTTAAAAACAAGTCTTTTTAATAAAACACACATTTTTTAGAAAATGATACTTTTATTTCTGTGTAAAAATGTATTTTATTTGCTTTTCATATATTATATATTTATGTAGGAAAGACTGAATAGGTTTGTTTTCGATTGAAAACACAAAATACCTTCCGCAATATAAATACACATATGCATCCTCAAAACAAACCACTCTCTTCTGGTCGTGTATTTCTTCATTATGTTGCTCCAAAATAAAACATCTTTAAAAAACACTTCAGAAATGATGAAAGTCTAACCATTTATTTAAAAAACATCTTTCAGCTATAGAATTCAAAGGCCCGTTCTTTTTTTACTGAGAAAGCCGAAGAGCAATAAAATTCGCACGACTTCCTTTCAAACATTCTAGTGTCAACATAGCACTTCCATATGATGTTCTTTGATGAAAATTTCGAGTTCCATGTATTTCCACAAAACGTGATCATTTTACTCGAGTGCATTTTTGCCATCGATCCGAACGGCTGCTGTCGTAGAATGTTTTTCTTTCGAATAGTGAAAACTCTAATGACTCAGAAAATGTTTCACTGCATATCATTAATAATATACATTTTTACTACTATACAATCGGCAATGGACGATACCTAATTAAATATAACTATGCATTGAAATAATATATAATATGGAGATATTATTCCAATGCATAGCTATGTTATTATATTCTAGAGGGATAAAAGTAACCTGTTTGGAATTGAAAAAGGGGTATTAGGAATAGGAATGCGGTTACACAATACAGTTCACTGACTTTTTTTTCCTTTTCCTAAGAAGCCCACGATCACCCTTCGCTTGCCCTAAAAAACGTTGCCATAAAATTTCCAACCGATAAAATCGACTTCGCTTTCTTCGGAACAGATTAAAGGATACAACCCTTTCAATTGATTGTTGCTCGGTTTTCGGTTCACAGTGATGAATTTAAATCACATCGACTATAAAATCCGACACCAAAGTGTAACACCGACGACACGTCGACGCGGCAGCAATCAAAATTTACCTATGAATCAGACCTCGCGTTACACTATCGATCATTTTCAAAATTTCAAAGATTTCGAAATCTTAAAAATTAAGACACTTTTACTATTTAAAATGCATTTTCCTAAGATAGAGACTATTACAGCCACCAGACGTCTCTAGAGACGACAAAATTCGAATTAAATCTGGTTTTTGCACTCAATCTCCTCACGTTTAAAATACCCCAAATTTTTAAATAGTAATATTTTTCTCTAAATTGGTATCGGTACTGCGCTTCTTTTTATTTCATTTTAATTGAAGAGTTTAATTTTTCTTTTTTTAACCTCTCAAAATCCCACGGACAACAGCTTTCTCGAAGCCGTTTTTCGTCTTCGAACTGAAGTCCCGCCCCTAACCTAGGCCCCGCCCACCTCTATGTATGCTTCTTAGTTTCCCTTGCTACGGCATCCAATAGCAGTGCGCGCTCTCGTAACTTTAATTTCCAACTAGTTTCGGCAATTCCTCACTCTGCCGAACGCCCAGGTGCTTGTTGCCTTGATCCTAATTATGATAGCAACTTAAATTACGATAAAACTTTAACTAATTATGCTGTTTAAATTTATAAACTATGATGAGAGGGTAAGTTTAATATTTTTAAATAGGAACCTCGTAATTTTACCCGTTACCGTACCAAATTAGTTTTCGATTCGCTCAACTGATGATAGAGAATATTGATAACAACGAATTACTTTAGCAACACCATCTGTTACCAAAAACATGTATATTTTGAACCAGCCTCTAGAATGGCGTTGTCTAAAGATAAATAAAATTTATCTTTTAAATAGTCCCTCAGTATGGTGTAAAGGCGACGAGTATGAGGCATCTTCCTCGCCATTTTGTGAGGTAAAACCCACCTTCGCAGTTTTTATTCCACAATTGAAATGTCATCATGTAGGATTGATGCATGTTAAAAGTATCGTAGGGATCAAACTCTACACTTTTACGAAATGTGGAAGCTAGGATGCAAGTTCTAGTGTCGTTCTCATCACCTTAGGATGTTCCAAAATAACGAAGCTCGTCTGAATGTATCGATAATAAACAATAAATCTATCCACAACTCTTTACATATGATTACATGGAAATAATAAGGTACATTATATCATTTGCAATTGGTATGCAGAAGAAGAATTTACTTATCGGATAAATGCATATTCAAATCCGAGTCGGATTTAGAAGACAATATACATATCTGAAATAAAAGAAACAGTTTATTACAGTTGTTATGCATTTGCCTAAAACTAGTGTAGGAAATATATTTGAGCAGGCAGCAAGAAATAAAATCCAAGTTGGCCAAGTGGATTCAAATTAAATCTATCAAAACTCAAAGTTTTATAATTGGGGGATGTTGAAAGTCAGGTGTCAGTACAGATGTCGTCTACGTCACTTGACCTCGATTCGAATTATGTAATCCACCGACAGTAGGCTTCGGGTTGCTTGTAAATGTGACGTTATTAAACATTAATGCAGTTCAATACCGATGACATTTTGTTAGGTAGTAATAATATACATCATATCATTGATAATATGCATTTAGATCCTAGTAGAACTCGTATTACGGATGTACTCATATTTAAACTATTTTAGAGTCTGCTTTAGGGATATATGTGTAGATAAATCGAAATGCAGTTCATTCTGTGCCTTTCATAAAATGTTAATTAAATCAAATTAGATATTAAAGGTTTCACTGTTAATATGATTTTGATTTGAAGTACATTTTATTACGCCACTAAAAATAGGTGACGCAGCAAAATTAATTTTTATTATGACACTCATAATAAGTAATGTGTGATTAAATCGAAGTAGACTTTCCTTTTCTTTATAAATGTGTAATTATTATTTATTTAAATTATATACTTAAATGCTTATGAAAAAGAAAAGTACGTTACTCAAAACTGAGATTAATGAAGAGAAATACATGTCTTTCTATGGAAGAGAATCAAAAATGACATTTTTTGTTTAGTGTATTTTATACGACAAATACAGAATCTATTCTTAAAATATACATCCAAATATCGTACAAAGTGATGAATTTCTTTTGTACATATTATCTATTAATAAATGGATATGCTTAAATAACATAAAAGAATTTGCTTAAAATGTAATTTGGAAATTTAACAATCCTTTTTTCATCCATTTATGTGCAAAATATTTCAGTTTTTCAACAATGACTATTTTTAATATTGAAGCACTAAATTAAGTTTTGAAATACCGTTATGCATTTTATTCAGCTACAATGGCGAGGAGACATCAAAAAAATTAAATTATTACTAAAAATGATCGAGATATCTGGATAAAATTTATTATTCTTCTTAATTAATCTTAATCAATCTTCACGTTCTTAAAGTAGTAAATTATAAGTATGAATGTCGAATTGTTTGGTTTCAGGAAACTTTAGATTTAAATTATCCGCAGTATCGCTAAATTTAAAGATCTTTCGGTATCATAAAAATTTAATTATCACTAAAGATTATCAAATTAGAAACTTAATTTTTGTTTCTTACTCTTACGACTTCTCTACGTAATCACCTTCCACAGTTATACATTTCTGCCAGAATTTCTTGACTTACATCAATATACGGCTTTCTGAAACCAACAATTAAAGCACAGAACATATTTTTCACAAATATTATGGTTATGTTTCATTAATAATTAATCTAAATGGTATCTACTCATACGCTTTATGATACCCACTCATAAATTTCATTTTGTAAGTTATATTTTGATTAAGTTTTGCTTAACTATAAATCCTATTGAAAGATTACGAAAACTTTTTTATAGTTTCCCTTAATTACTTTCCCCCCTTTGCAGAGTGATGTATCGTTTAATTGAAGATTACTAAAAGATACTTTGAAAGTAATATATTTAGTTAAATTTATTTTTTCCTTTACAGGGTGATTCCCCCCGTGTGGTAAACGGGTGTGAATGAGTAGTCGTTTGGTAGCTTATATCGTAACAAAAGACTAAAATGGATACTTAGAGTCTGGGGATATAGTCGGACACCCCGCCCTGGAGATTATATCAGGAGACCTCAAGATCTCGCCTTCTTTTCGAAGAAGGCGAGAATCCTAGTTATTTTTTTTCTTTCCCATGGGGATTTACTGTATTTGGCAAACACAGATGACGCGCCCCAAGGATACCCTAGAGATTATTCTATATTTTCGACTGTCCATCCAGTCAACCAACTTTTCGTATATTTTTTCAATTTTTTCTCATATCCAGATCACAGCTTTCCCTTGTTTGGCACTGCATGGTTACATGTGGCTTTTGTGCCATTTAAAACACTGTCACTCACTATCATTCTTTACACGGTAATTTATTGATTGATTTAATGCTACAAATTGAATTAAAAGGTTATGAAAACTCTTTTATAGTAATATCCTCTTTTACATGCATATTTCTGGATGGTAGATAATTGTAAGGTTAGGAAATTGGCAATCTTTGCCATGCAAAAGATTGCATGTCCTACTAAGATACTAATTGTGACCTTCTGAATGATTTCCATTTTTTATAAAAAAAGAATTCTGAGATATATATATGGCCCATTTAAACACGTGAAACAACTAATGTAAAAGTTAAATATTAATTAGCTTTGTTTGTCTGTTGAATGATGAAATATTTTTGGGGATCAATTGTTAACTGACAGCTGCATTTATAAATTTTACATAGCTATAATTATCAACTGTCGGCTTTCAAAACCCTAAAGACTATAAGTTCCCCTTTCATCCTTAGAAAAATCTATCTTAAAATAATATTTAAAGTAAATCAGTACAACATTTGTGTAAAAATAACTAAAAAAATAGCATTTTTAAAACAATTTTATTTAACATTAACCACCATACAATTTACTCATTAATAGCATTACATCTGCTCCTAGTGTCTCCTACTCATGCAGTATATTTAACGACTGGTATCGCTTGCATGTTTTTACATATGGTTGAATTTAACGCTAATGATGTTGTCTGCTGTCGCATATCATATTCTCCATTTAATTCGTTTATATAGGTTATTTTTGTTACCACTGTAATAACTGTATCTCGGTGTGATGGCTTTTTCTCATTCTTGTTAGAGTCAATAAAGGCTAAGTTTTTAAGGAATAACAATAAAATTTATTTCTACTGTGCAGTCTATCTCAAAGCCCAATTCCGCTCCTACCTCTCACTGGCAAACCCTTCCTCGACAAAGAGGGAGGAGCACCATAATTTTCTCACTCCAACAGGTATCATATGTTACACCTTTCCCTAAGATAAGATATTGGGGGAACAGAATAATTCCAGTCATTTATCTGAAATTACAATATATACATTGGTGGCCAAAATTGTGGACACTTTCGGAAATTGTATATTTTTTCTTAACTTTGTATGCTTATCGAAAATGTTACGTTTCACAAAATGCAAACAGTGAATCGTTATCAATATACATTAGATACTGATAATTGTAGTGAGTACAAGCAGGGTAGCCTTTATTTTTTTGTATATATTATTTTAAAGAAAATTTAATACTGAATTCAATACAAAAAACAAAATTCAATTTTTTGCAAACAAAAAAATTACTTTAATCCAAAACACAAACACAGTTATGAAGTGATTTGTAATGTCTAACTTTTCTGGCTAATCACAGTTCCAATAATGGGAACCAATCAAATGTTAATAACTGCCAGCATAAGTTGACATTATGTTAAATGTTGGAACAAGTCATTTTTGAACTTTGATCTGCAGATGGAAGACTGTTTCTTATATGATCAAATTACAATTGCTGTAAAAGATTTTAATATTTAGTCAAGAAGCAATGACATTGAATAAAAGAGTAATTTAGACACCTACAGAGAGATGCAAGACTACTGTGTTGAGAGAAAGTGGTATTTTCCATGCTGGAATTGCAAGACAGGTGGGTGATTCAGTGACTACATGTGGAGTTCGAAAGTTTTGTCTACGATACCAGGAGACAAATTCAAAAAAAGCAAAGCAGGAAGGGCCAAAAAAGTGAACCACATCTGTTGATGACAGAAGAATAAAAAAGAATATGTATCCAAGATGTAATAAAGAAGGAAGAGCTAAAAGTATCGTCAGATCAAAGAAGCCTCAATGTGAAGCTGTAACAAAAAATAAGGGCTACCCTGCTAGATACTCACTGTAATCATTAGTATCTAATGTATATTGATAATTATTTCAGCTTAACTTTTTTGTATTATATATATTTTATTTTTGTTTTTTGTATTGAATTCAGTAATACATTCTCTTAGAAATGATGTATAAGACTTTATATTTAGTGAGACGTAACATCTTCTATAACCATACAAAGTTAAAAAGAAATGTAAGAATTTCCAAAAGTGTTCACAATTTTGAGCACCACTATATAAGGTGATTGTAGTAAGAAAATACATCATATCAAATGTTAAATGATAACAAATTGTATCAGAATAAAATAAAATCAAAATTGCATATATATCATAACATTTATTTTCATACTTTTAAGTACTAATTATCATACGTTTTAAAATTATTCACTTGAAACGTAAGTACTATTCAATTTCTTTAGGAGTATTTTTTAATTTTTTAAATACTAATATTCATACTCTCCGAGATATCTTATTATACTCTTCATAACAGATCACTCAAAACAGGCAAAAAACATTTATTGACATGTTTAAGACAACTTTTCCTCATTCAGATGTTCAGTCAATAAAATAATGCTTAAAATAAACCAAACAATAACTATCAAAATAAATATTTCATAATCTTAACAAAATATTCAATTATTGCATGAAAATAACCACTCAGTAATCCTCAAAATACTAAATCAATAATTATAAATTTCCCTAGCCGAATCAAACTCGATATGAGACTTGAATCCTCAGATATGAGTGTTTAATTCGCCCGCTTTATTCGGCCGTTTCACACAACAGTTGAGCTTCTCGGTGTGTTTCCGTCGATGAACTCTACAATAAGGTAGGACTCTTAATTATCCTACTGAGAAGAAGTAAAATTTTCCCTTTATGTTCTTTTGCCCTACCAATGCCAATGTCATGAGGCTTCGGATTCAACTCTTTTCTCTTCGTCATTGTAGGAGGGAGCTACTTCCAGTGGTCGGGGTTTGAATGTCACTTGATTATTTCTTTGGCCTTCGTGGTGCACTCCGTAGTGATCTCCTCTCCCCGTTTGGAAAGGGATCGGCAGACCATTGACCTTTTAGATGCTCACTACTTAACGGCGTTCTTTTCCGGTCCTGAATGTAGCGTATTCGATTTTCAACATTCTTTGTTGTGCCAGAATTTTTTCGTCTTTTGAAAATTTATGTTCCCTCTTTTCTAAGCCTTTATCCATGAATGCGAACGACCCTCCTTGTAAGCTTCTTTTCTACTTGTGTTTTTTTCCTCATCGCCTATTTCAATCTGAATTCTGTATTCAATTTTTCATTGCATTTTACAACTTGTAAGCACTTCTTGAAGCAATGATTTTTCCAATTTTATATGACCTTCTTGTTTTACAAAAGTCTTCCTGTCTCCTCACTTCGCTTTGTTTTTCAAAGTAATATCTGCAGTTTTTCTCGTTTCCTTCAATTAAACATATAATTTTTTCTTTTAATTTTTCTAGTCTATTTGAAAAATTATAACTGCCGCCTTCTCTTACCTTAATTTGTCTTTCTTATATTCATTCTTCTTTTACTCCAGTAGAAACATTTCCTCCTTTAATATCATTTAGCATTTTCTCTTTAACTTTCTGAAGCTCAACCAATTTTTGCTCTTCTAAATACTTCAATTCTTCTTGAAGTCGTTAATGTTCTTCTTTTCTATTCTTTTTCTCAGAATTTATCCTATTCCGAATTCTCCTTCACGAAATGCTTCTTCAATCTCCAACAGACTCGTTTTCTCTTTAACAGCTTGTAATTTCTTCGACATTTCTCCTTTCTTCCTATTTCTTTTTTGAAATTTAGCTAACTGCCTCAAATATTCATATTTTTCATTTGTTCTTTTCTCGGTCTTCCTACTTTTCCAAGCTCATTTTGACATGACGCTTCTTTAGAACAATGAATATTCAATGGATTTGCTTTTTCTTTTGTAATTGTATTTTCACCTGCATTTCTTCATTGTCTTTCTTTTTTTTTTTTCTTGAAATTCAGTACTGCTATTGGCTTTTTTCCGTCAGTAGATGCTTTTTGTTGTAAATGTAATTCCAAACCTTCTCTTCTTTCTGATTCTTGTTCTCTGTTCCTTCTTCTTTCTTCTTATTGTTGTTATTTCCCTCTCTTTCTTTATTCTATCTTCTCATTATTCCTTCCTTCTTTCAACAATGACTTCCAGCAATTCCATCATAATCTTCCATGCCAGTTATATCTTTAAGTCAGACACTGTCAGACCAAAAATGTATTTGATACCCATCTCCGAGACAAATTACAGATTTTTTTTTTTTTTTTTTTTTAGCTTTTTCTTCTTCCAGCAAAAAAAGCCATTTTATAATTTTTTAAGAAATATTTCCACAAAAGGAAGGGAATCGTTTTTCCCCGCACTGCTCTCATTCCACACCGGAAACGTACTGTTTTTTTTTTCTTTTGATAACTTCCGTTAAACCAAAGCACTTTTGCTCGCTATTTTCCTCTTGCGTTTACAAACTCTAATCATTTTCAATTCCCCAAATCCAACCGGGAAACAGCGAGTGCTGTAACATTGTTCTTGTAATAAAGTTTTCTCTTCCTTCTATAACATTTACTTCCATTTGATCGTCGACCTCGGAGATCGTTTCCGCTCCTCATGAGTACACGTTCCCTCTGATTATATGGCATTGGCAACCTTTTCACAACAGTGATGGAGACGGTATCACTATTTTCTCTCGTTAACAGACATCATATATTACAACCGCATATGTTAAAAAAGAATTTTGAATATGCAACACAAATTTAGATTAGATAATCACGGTTATAGGAACTTCGCACGGAACGTGAATCCATTGGATATTGGCTGCCCACACACGAAGCTTCTGATTAATTTTCAAAGATAAATAAATGTTTATATTTAGTTTATAAACACATTAAAATCAACTATAAGTAAAGTTGTATAATTTTCGTCTCAATTTTTAATGTTTGCTTGTGAAACCCCAGGGGTAGTAGACTAGCGAATTCCTAAGGGTTCCATGGAACATAAGTACGATTGGTTGGTTTGCTTTATTAACATCGCACTAGAAGCAACACAAGGGCTATTGGCGAGGGACCTCGTAATTTTGGAGGACGACACCTGAGCTGGCACCTCTTCTCCTAACTTCCTCACCATGCCAGCAGAGCATAGTTCAAAAACTACTGTTTTATTATTCAAGTCACTGAAAACCACTTGGACATTTAAATTGAACTGAATACCACGTTTTATAGTAATTCACTTTCATTTTTCAATAAGTGCAAGTTTATTATATAACGTTCTATAACATCATTTTTCACATTCAGATTATAATACATATTAATGAGAGTCCATCAAAGTTATTGTAAAATATTTTAGATTGCCCTGCAAATAAATTTATTTTCCTAATCATAAATTATCGTTCTTAAAAAAATTTTAAGTAAGCAGTATAATCTAAAAAGAGAAAGAATAATTTTTAAATGTACGAACTTTAATAAAATTAAAAATTAATAAAAGTAGTATTTCTATCGGTGTAATTAATTTACTTTGACAGAAATATAAAATTTTAGGTCAGTTTAAAGGTACTCAAAAGCATAAGCAAACTATCTGATGAATGATTATTTTTAATTCGACAAAAACCTTGCATGCGTCAGTGTTTTGTATCATAAACAGCTGTTCATTGAAGGCAGAGGTAGTATTGAATAGGATGTAAACGTATTTTTCTTTAGATCAGCTTCTATTTATATCGATTGTTATTTGTTCTTTGAGGAGAAATCGATGGCTAACTTTTTAAGATATTCAAATCGATATACATGTATTATATACACATGTTACATATGTTTATATATATATATACACATTGCCATAAGGATTTGCTCACCAAGAAAGAGTTGTCAGAATAAAACGAAATTTTACATATGTAAGTACAACGTTGATGTAAGTGAATGATAAAATCAAAGCAAAATAATCACTTATTGAGGGGAAAATTACAAATGAATGCTGATTTTGCTACCCAGTAGGCCATCTCTAGCACGAATGCATAATGTAGTACGGTCGGGCATTGAGGCATATAAATCCCTTTTGATGTCCTGCGACAACTCGTTCCAAAGGTGCTGAAAACGCACCTAAAATTTGAACAAACTCGTAGGCAATATAATTTCCCGTCTTAAATTGTCCCAGATATGGATGATTGTTAACAAATCTGGGGATCGAACAGGCCAGGGAAAGATGGAAAGGAAGTTTTAGACAGTTCTGTGAAACCCTTGCTGTGGGTGGGTGAGCATTATCCTGTTGAAAAATAGCTCCTGGCAGCCCTGCCGTAAATGTCAACACATATGGCTGAAAAATGTCACGAACATACCTCTAGACTGCAATTGTGAAGTGGATCAATATTAAAGGTTACCGTGTGTCGTACGTGATGACACCTCAAACCATCACACCAGTCTTGGGAGTGGTGTGCCACTGTACAAAGAAGGCAGGATTGAGAAATTCACTATGGGACATCTACCCTCTTACACAATAATCATCACTGTCCAAATTTATTCTGGATTTGTTTCTAAAGACGACTTTATTCCATTCGGTTACAGTCATATCACATCGAGCGCGAGACCACTCTGAACGGAGGGACAGTGAGTGAGTGCCAATGACAGTATACGTAATGGGCAACGCGATTGCAGTTGTCCTTCAACCAGGCGTCTCGCGATGAAACGGGCTGACATAGAGGCCCGTTGTAAAGGTGCTGCCTGTGTTTACATGGTAAACAATGAGGGAACTGGCACTGTACCTGCCAACGGACTCATTGATCAGTATCCTAATACAGGCAGTAATGTGATGGTCGTAAGGTATGACGGTCTTCATTACTAATGGTCTGTCGAGGGCATCCTGAGTTTGGTGGCTGTGCAACAGACCTCTCTCTTGTGCACTGGTCCCAACACCTCCTCACCGTAAAGTCAGAATGGCATAGGCCAAGCTAGCTACTCGCCGAGCTACCCACCCGGTTTCCATCATCCCTATGATTCTTCTTCTTCCTATGATTCTTTGATTCCCTATGATTCTTTTGAAGCTTATTTTACAGTTAAGAAAAGTCATTTGTATGTAACTTTAACATATACTTGTTTCTAAAAACACAAGAGAATAAAAATTTTCTCAGAGATGAAGACAAATCTTTCCTCAAGAAAGGCTGACTTTATCGGATTAATAAAATATTTTAAGAAATTTAATAAGCGTAAGGCATATATTTTACATTGTTTTAGAATTTCATGAGCTTATTTCATTCCTGTTTTTCTCAAACATAACTAGATTGTTTACATCAAGTTGGCGCTGTAAGAATAACAATAACATATTCAGATAATAAGATGATCAACAAAAGGCAACATCTGTGGTGAAAGAAATAATTCTATTAAAACTACTTTAATTCAATGATGAATAATATTTATCGAGATTCCGTTAATTATTTTGTTTTGATTTAGTACAATATAAATTAAGTGGAGCTTGTAATAGCCGAGTTTCTTGTAATTATTTAATTCTAAGTCATTTAAGATGTAGATGATAAGAGAATTTTCGATAATTACCATCATTGCTTCAGATGCAAACAAAAAATCTGAAACGTTTCAAAATTAGTGTATTTTAATTCCAAAGCAACATGGGATATGTATCTAGGTAGTTGAGCTCAATTGAGTGAAATATTAAAAACAAGATTTTAGTTTTAGTTTAGTTTTTTATTAACGTCGCACTAGAAGCAACACGAGGGCTATTGGCGATGAATCTCGTAATTTTGAACCACGGTCAAGTGACGAGGACGACACCTGAGCTGGCACCCCCTCTCCTAACATCCACACCACGCCAACAGGAGGACTTTGGGCCCCGAACAGATTTAACGTGTATCAGCCCCGGCTACACGGCAGGTCTTTGGCAGCCAAGGATCGAACCCGTATTAAAAACAAGAATCGCATCTTTTCGCTATTATTGACAAAGGTTGCATGAGATTCTTTTGCTCACCCTGCATTTTATTTACTAAAGAAAATATCCTTTCTGTTTGATGTTTATAATTTTATAAATATTATTGTCCGATTTTTTTTCCTGAAATAGTAGCTACCAGACTTACAGCAATATTATTATTCTATATGAGAGTGCTTTGAAACATTTCCTTCCCTAACAAAGATACCATGCATTTTTTCATTAAATTTATTTTTATATTTCTACATAGTTACCTTGTAAGTCTACGCACTTCTCCCAGAGATGCTCCTATCTCTTTAACCCTTCCAAACAGTACTCGGCATCGTTCTATGCAAAATAATTGCTTACGGAGTTTATGGCTTCCTCACATTTGACGACAATCTCTGTTTTCATTGCACAATATTTAGATTAAAAAAAGGAAGCTCATTGTCACTAGATTTAGTGAGTAAGAAGGAAGGCAAAGTAGTTCAAACCGTAATTCGTGGATTTTCGCCATGGCAACCATTGAGGTGTGAGGCAGCGCATTGTCTTGATGAAACAGAATTTTATTCTGAAAATGTGGCCGTTTTTTCGCAATTTCTGCAGTCAGCTTGTCAAGTAATGATGTGTAGTAAGATCCAACAATGTTTTTTACTGATTGAGGATAACCAATTAAGATAACTTCATGCCTCCCTAAAAACAGTTGCCATCATTTTCCTAGCCGAAAAAACAGTTTTTGCTCATTTGGTGCCTATTCCCCCATCGCAGTTCACTGTTACGACAGTATTTTAGTTTCGGGAATATAACGGTATAACTAGTTTACATCTATAGTAATTAATCGGCAAACCCTTGATTTATTGCACCAAACTCCGTCAACCAAATCGTTAGAAATGTTCATTCGAACATGTTTTTGGTCTAACGAGAGTAAACTTGGCATCGAACACGCGGACAGCTTTCTCATGCTTAAATCTGGATTCAATATGCCACAGGCACACTCTTTGGACATATTCATAACCTATACAATCTCTCTGGCTTTAATTCGATGATCCTCTAGCACTATTTGGTGAACTTTAACGATGTTATCGTCAATGGTTGCAGTTTTTGGATGTTCCGAACATTCATTATCTCCCAAGCTGGTACGACCAAATTTAAATTTAGTTGCCCAAATTTTGACGGTGGTAAATGATGGGGCAGAGCCAAGTATACAGCGTTCTAATCGTCTTTGATTTCTGGAGGCCTATAGACTTTCAAAAACAGATGTTTAATGACAATTCGATAGTCTATTTTTTCCAATTTTACAATACCACTTACATCATCGACTCACTCAAACGATTATCAAACATTCCAAAATGGCTTAAAATTTGGTTAGTACCTGTCAAAAAATTGCGCACCCATATTCCTTAGCTTTCATTGTTGAGTGCTGCCATCTTCTCTTTAATGTCGGAAACATTTAAAATAATCCTCGCATATCCTTGTTTAAGATCTAAACATGTTTTCTAAACCATCCTAACCAGAAGGCGGGTGTATACGAAGCCAACTGCGTAAAATTAAGCACCTGTACCTCTTCACTAGACGGAGTGGTTGCTGTAACCAACAGGTCCTGGACACAAGCTTTCAGCCTGTGTATTTCCCTATGAGTCGTGGGTTCAAGTCATGATGCCATTTAAGACCCACTGTGCGCAATTAAAAACCCGCTGTGGAAGTCAAAAAGGGAGAGCTAGCTCAGATGTCCCTTCCTTTACGTGAACGAGGTTCAAGATTGATTGATTGGCTTACTCACAAGAATTAGGAATTAGAAGGAACACGAGGGTAGGATGTAGTATTAGTTGAAACAAATAACATAAGAGATTACATAAATACAAAACACAAAGATAAATAAAAGCTTACAATGTGCTTAATTATCAAGAAATATACGATACAAGAATGAAAAACTAATAATCGAACATTCTTGCAGAAATATGATGCATTACAGGCGACGTGTAAGAAGCTAAATGGCAGAATACAAAAACCATATTTAAATTCGTGAACTAAAAATGAAGTATTAGACAAAAATATATACACATATGCAAGTACAAGAGATATATAATTATAAACACATCATAAAGAAAATTGAAATATTCAGAAATGTAATAAGAGATTGAAACAATTAAAAATTTTGTTGAATAATTTTATGAGCTTGAAATGCAAACTGGGATTTTCACACACGGACTTCACCCAAATAGATGAGAGCTATTGGAGACGGATCTCGTAATTTTGAAACTCAGTAAGGGACGATAACGACACCTGAGTTGGCATCTCCCTCTATCAACTGCTACTCCAAACCAACTTGATAACATGGAGCATCAGCAGTTTTAACGTGCACCAGCTCCCTGTGAGTATTTAGTGGCATCACGGAGAGTATTCCGTAGCATCAGGACTTGAACTTACGACTCAACGAAAATAACGCTGGCCCCTTGTTCGAGACCATGTGTAGCCGTTTGATTGAGGTTCAAAACAACCTGGTCCATCTCTAATGGTCATCATGTTACTTTTAAGAGGAACGTTAGCAAACAATCAATCAATTAAAAAACCATTGATTCGAAAGAAATATTTCTTCTCCTAGATTTGGCTGAGAGGTCCGTACCAATAGTAGTATGAAGTCCAAATTATAGAGAGGATTTTATTGGTCAAAAGGAGCTTTAGCTTCCTTCAGTCTTTGGCTGCTCTAACGTTTTTTTAATTCATCCGTATAATGTTCTTACCTGTCGATACTAGTTTTAAAAAAATTAAATGTAATGGAGGAAAGAGGAAAGATTGTATAAAAATGACAATAGCTTTCGGATCATTGTAAAACATTTTAAATAAGAATATTTTACATATTTCCTGCCACAAAAATACAACTTTCCCCTTCTATAATTTCTAAATTTAGAAAGATTCATAGGGTAAATATAAAAACCGAATTCATTTTTTAATTCTTTCATGTAAAATAATGAAAATACTTTTATCTTCTGAAAATAAAAGTAAGAAAAAAAGACACTAAGAAAAGACTTAAAATCGATATTGAAAGCAAATTAATCCTTGAAAATTCTTGAAAATAAATGTAATTAAACTCAATAACGGAAATCATTAACGGAAAGAACGTATTTCCGTGAATTGCGGAAACTCAAATTTAAAAAAAAGATTTAAGTGGAAAGGGGATTATTTACTAAAGAGAGAGGGTATTGTTAGAATTTTTCAATAGTTAAAATCTTCATTTCAAAGTCTGACGAATAAGTATTGCTTTTCTTTCAAAGATAAGTATAATCGGTAGGGCTTTTAAATTTAATTACGCGGACTCATTCTTACGTAGAAGCTGACACGTTTTCGATAAGGAAAAGAGGAGCTTAAATTATGCCGAATTCGAATAATCCTGCGTTTTTTCAAATTAAATTTTTAAAAGCAGTGGAACTCATATGTTAATAAAATACTTGTATACTCCTGTATAAATTTAATTCAAAGAAAGTCCATTATATTTATAAATAATTATATATGAGCTATTAATATTTTATTAGATGTGTTTATATTTGTTAGTCGTGAACTTATTTTTAGGTTCATCTGGCATGTAATCCACTGCATTTACAATTTTAAAAGTTTTTGTGGAATATTTGTAAGTAAATGATTCCATACAGTAAACATAATTATAATTTGAAATGAATTAAATTCCAAATATTTTTAATTTATGTGTGAATCAGAAATCTGAGAAGTGTTTTAAATTTTTATGCAAATACTGTGTAACATTTTAAATTTCAATAACTTTTTCACAATCTATTATATTTATATTAACAAAACTTATACGTCAATGATTCGAATTTCAAAGTCACATAACATTGAATAAATCCTATGAAATTGTGATTTTGTTACCTCTATTTGTTGCAATGAATTGGCTTGACGAAAAAAAAGTTGTGCATATATATATATATATATATATATATATATATATATATATATATATTTAATTGATTTATTTTTATTACTTATATTTCATTATATTTTCATTTTATTTTTGTATTATTTTTTAAATGCAATTCTTCTAAATTTTTCTTCTATTTAGTAATGAATTGGTTTGCTACATGATATAGCTCCACATATAGATTTTTTTTCTTTTTTTTTAAATTTCATATTCAGTTAGTTATGTGTTTTAGGATTTCTTTTTATTAAAATTCCTACTTTGTAAGTTTTTGTTCTGTTTTTATTTGGTTTTTAGCCACTCAAGGGGCTATTGTCTTAAGAGTACCGGATCACTTTTTAATTTTATTATCGTCATCTTCAATTTTAATTACATGTAGCAAATATCATATTCAATATAATAATTTATCGCTTACTTTTATTTTAATTACATTTAGCTTAAAAATCCGCAATTTATTAATTTATCATTTCCTTTTATTTTAATATCAGAAAGGTTTACTATTATGCATTCCTCGATATTTCATCGTTTTCTTTAATTATCATATTTAATTGAGTAATATAATAATAACTATATAAAAACGCACCTCGGATGGTTAAATCTGTTCTTTGCAAAACTTTGCATAGAATATTTTTTTTGTATTTTATTTAATTTAATATTTGTTTTTATTAGTAATTTTTAATATTCAATATTATATATAAATTGTGCGAACCGTGGGAAATTTACTGGCTCATTCTAAGATTTAGCGATGATTTTTTTTTTTTTTTTGGCAACGGATAAAAATTGTTGCTTTTCCAGTGTAAAGATAGTTTGATGATGTGGGCTCCAAGACCACTTTAACAATTTTTCATGCTTTTCTAAGTCTTTGTATGACTTGAAATATAACATTTATATGATCTTTGTAAGTGAGTAAATCTTTATACTAAATTTAAATTACTTTCGGAAAATTAAATTTCTGAACTTGTGTTTACTTTTTGTACACTGTGTCTGCAGTTTTCATAAACAGAACGTTTTAAACTTGCAACTCTTTAATCTTTTTGTTTTGTTTTTTGAGTTTTTAATAATTTTTTGTTTACATTATTTTAGATATATATATATATATATATATATATATATATATATGTATGTATGTATATATGTGTGTGGTGTGTGTGTGTGGCTTTGTAGAAGAAACACCCGATCATGGAGGGTGCTGCCTCTGCTACTGAAGGGAGCACGAGCTTGAAGAGTCGACTGGAGTCATCGAAACAAGGAAGACATCCTTGTTGATGTCTCGTATCCATATAGACGATTTATGATTTTAGAAGTTGAAGACGATAAATATTTTTTTGTTTTTAAATGTTATTGTGAAATGTCTCGTTTCGTGTGCGCAATAATTGTTAATGTGAAACGTCAATATTAAATGTGCTTAAATTCAAGGTTAAATTCTTTAATTAGAACAATTAGTAACATCGGCAATCCCATATATATATATATATATGTGTGTGTGTGTGTGTGTGTGTGTAGTGTGTGTGAAAATGAATTTCAAAGCTAATAATGAAATTGGGGAAATTAAAGTTCTCATATGTGAAGTAGGCATATCTTTGAATGCTGTTGCACAAGAAGCTACAGTGAATCCTGGAAAACTACGTAAAATTATCCAGAGTTATAAAAAAAGGTAGGCAAATTAGAAAAGAACAGGGAAGAGGAAGAAAAAGAGTATCAGTTAAAGTTACTGTTAGTTATCAGTTACCGACTAAGAGAAACATCATTCGGTAAGTAAAAATATAAAAAATTCATCTGATTCTATATCAATAGGAAGATGTGTTTCTGCAGAAACGATTTGAAGCGTTCTTCGAGAAGAGAATCTTAGGGGTCACGTATATAGGAGAAAACCCTTCAAATATAAAACGAATGGGGAAGAAAAAGATTACGCTTGATTGAAAAGATATAGTCAAGCCTCAACGTTTCTACAATCATATATTATTCAGATATGTATGATAATTCAATGCTTTTGGAACTGATTGTCATGGTGATATGTTTGATAAACTCCTAACCATAGAAATGCTTCTCCCAAACACCAACCTTACTGGCAAACATGGAAGTGTTGTGGTTCTTATATGGGGCTGTAAGCAAGCAAAATAGTTGGGAAAATCAATTTTTATTAACGGTAATATAGATAAAATGAATGTATAAAAGAATGATTTAAAACTAAGAACTCAGATAAAGTTTAGGGTCACATTTTATTTTTTATTAAGATATCGATCCAAAACTTCTAGCTAAAATTATTAAATTATGGTTGGGTTTGTGCAATCATAAAATACAGTTGCAAACATCTCTTGAGATCTAGAGATGTGAGATTTGAGATTTTAATCTCTAGATCTCATTGAAATCGAAACCTTGAGGTCTCAGTTAGAAAATTATGTAAAAAAGCATAATATTATGTGCAAAAAGCACTTAAAAATTGTGCTACAAAAAAATCGGCAAAAGTATCCAGGAAACAACAAAAACCCATACGAATCAATGAGCATCGGTTGGAAGATAGTATTAATGATAAAGAATATACAAAGAATATTTCTGTACATTTCTAAAAAGTCTGTAAGGAATTGTACTAGATGAGTATTCAATTTTGTTACTTAGAAATCTGTATCGTCAACGTAAAAAGTTTAGTAAGAATAATATTAATGATACGACCTTTATTTAAGTCTTCTATAGTTTCTTACTAAATGTGTGTCTTACCGATTCTATAAATTGTGAACTTAAATGAGTATTGCAAGAATATTGTATTAATTCTTTAAGAGAGAAAATAGTGCGTACTTAATTTTATGAGTCAATGTAAATATTGAAATATTTGGTTTGATTTATTAAAGTAGAAGAGCAACATGGAGGCAATAAGCGACCAACCACTTTAACACATCGATCAATAACTCCCGAGTCTAACATTGAAAACAACATTTTTTTTGCAAAATTTTTTTTTATTCATCAACATAACACCTTTTGTTAATCACCTTTTAGGGTGATACAATCGTTCCAACGCTTTTCCAAATCTTTTTTTTTTTTTCTTTCGCAAGAAATCTTTTTTGTTGCGAGTAAATAGCGATTAACAGCTTTCTGAATCATCGACTCGTTGCTGTTTTTGTTCCATCGAAAGCAATCGCGGCACCCACTTGGAAAAACCCTTTTTCACTTCACTTCAAAAAACCTTTTTCCTGGTCCGATCGACTTAAAATTTTGACACGTTTCAAGCAAAGGTTAGTACTCTAGAAAGACCTGGTTACTGGTTTACTACGAGCGCCATCTCTGGGTTAGTCTCGGGAGTTATTGATCGATGTGTTATTTTGAACCTCGGTCAAGTGACGAGGACGACACCTGAGCCGGTACCACCTTCTGCTATTTTCTACACCAAGCAAACAGGAGAGCTTTCAACCTCAACAGGTTTAACGTGCATCAGCCTCGGGTACACGGCGGCTCTTCAGTGGCATCAAGGCTCGAACCCACTACACGTCGAAAACTGCCAGCAAACAGGACCATTAGGCTACCAGCGGCTACATCAAAGTAGTATTATGCTTTATACATATTATATGATAATAATTATTATTTTTAATATTTGCAGTATTGTTTGTATTTATGATCAATGAAGAGTAAAACTTTAAGCTTAATTTTCGTCTTCTTTAATGGGTAGAATTAAAGGATTTTACTTAAAAGATAAACTTATGATTTAATCACAAAATACTTCTTTACAAATAATAATTACACGCAAAGAAACAAGCAGTTAGTGAATAATAATAAATAAACATTTACTTGCTGTTGGAAATCCCAATATATCAAACCTTTCTCAAAATATCGCTTGATTTGTATAGATTTTATATTTATATCAAATGGCTAAAATAATAATTAAATCTCTTAAAATTATATTAATTTGAATAAAATCGTTTGCTAAAAATTTTATATTAACTTTATCCGTAACTCTAATGTCGAAACAAAATTGTTGAAATTTGTAATCCCACAGTTCGAATTTTGCAATACATAAGTAGTTGTGTTCTAGTTTGATTTTGCATCTTTTTGTCAACAATGCAATACCTTAAGGATACTTACGTTCTTTAAAAACAAGAATATTATTTTAATTCCCATGTAACGACGAACAAAGGTAAAATAGTTTCGCTTTCTGTTTTTATACATGTATTAATATTTAACTCTCGTGTTTCTAACTTTTTAGTTAATTCTGTTATATAAATATAACTGAACAACCTTATTATATTTACACCGTATTTTATTCAATATTGCATTCAGATCTAAATTATATAATACTTCATTCTATTTCTTCTTTGTTTTAATGTTATTTGAGATTAAAGAATTTTTCACTTATGTATTGTGTTTATAAGCTATTATAGTTATGCCTGATACAAAGCAAAAATTCAAAGCCTATAGTGTACTCAATTTTGGGGGGTAATTGTACTTAATAATATTTGCTGAGAATAGACTAAGATACAAAGATTTATTTTATTTTCATTTTACGATAACAATGATTACAAATAACTTAAGAAATAATTCATTTAATAATTTATCGTTTGCTTTAATTTTAATATTTGAACAAAATAAAACTGTCAACTTTAATGTTTTATCGTTTATGTTTATTTCAATATTAAGTTAATTAATTTGATTGTCACTGTAAATTGAGGGAATTCTTCCTTTTTGTTGTCTAAAGTTGGCATTGCATTTATACTTTAGAAGTTTGTAAGTATTGAGTGTGGCGAACAAGATGGAATAAACAATACGTTAAGATTTATCAAAATAAATTTGTAAGAAATAACACTGTTGTGAATGATTAACTTGAAAATTCTAAAATAATCCACTAATCTGTAATTTTCTAATTAATCATTTGTAACATAATTATTTTTACATGTAAAAATATTACCAGATTTATAAAGCTCACAGAGTCTATTTTTAGAATTAAACAATATTGTCACAGATTGTTGTAACTGTAGGTTTTTAGTTTAGTTTAGTTTTTATTAACGTCGCATTAGAAGCAACACGAGGTTTATTGGCGACAGACCTCGTAATTTTGAGCCTCGGTCAAGTGACGAGGACGACACCTGAGCAGGCACCCCCCCTTCTCTAAACTTCCACACTATACCAACGGGAGGACTTTGAACCCCGACAGATTTAGAGAGCATCAGCCCCGGCTACTCGGCGGGTCTTTGGCAGCCGAGGATCGAACCCGCGACTGAACGATGTAACTATTGGTACTCATACAATTGGGTAGTGTGAGCTGGTGAATGTAAAGTTTAATGGCGCAGGAGCCAGGTATGGCTATGCTGCGCCAAGCAAGATTTAACTGTGGTCTAGACTTTAAGAAATTGAAAAGAAGACAAATTTGGTTGAAAAGAAGGAGGGTCGAAAATAGAGAAGGATGTCTAGGGTAACCTGGGGGCGCATCACTCGTATTTACCAAAGACAGTAAACCGCATAGGAAAGAAAAAAATCACTTGGATACCTCGGGGTCAAAATGCCCGTGTTTACCCAAAGAAGGCAAATCCCTGAGGTCATACAATTGGATAATAAATATAGCAATAAGTAATAAATGTTAATTCACGGTAACATTTATTACCTATTCAACAAAAAAAATTTAACTATTTCAAATTTTAATAATTTGCCCTAAAAGATTTCGCTTTCTTTCTATTATTTCAAAATAGCATGTTGTTTTACTTTAAATTATGTACTGTTTATTTAAATCAACATACTAAACCCAAAAAATAGATTTTTGATCCTTATTTATTAATAAATTAAAACCGTTCACAGCACTAAAAAGAGTGTTTAAGTAAATAAATCACTGTATTTATCATTTCAGAGACAGATGTTAACTCATTAGAGCAACTGAGTATTGGTGCCTGTTTTTCAAAGACTATAAATCGAAGCAGTTTGCAGGGATGTATTTATAAAAAAATAATTAGTTTGGTCCCATCCTCTTTATGTTGTTCTGTAAGCAAAAAAATATAATTAATTTGACTAAATCAGTTACTATGAATATTTGCATCGCTCTTTTTTAATTTGTGAACGAAAACAAGTCGTTTCAAATTAGTTTTATTGACTCGGAAACTTTTTAAGCCTCAAAATTTTAAGAATTTGTTGAATATTTAAGTATTCAGTTTGTATCAATGGATAGAGGAAGAAATTTAGAAATTAAATGGGACAAAAGCAGTCAATTTCAGTCGAAATTAAATAATATATGTTGAAAAATACTCAATTTTGCTTAGACAAAAAAAATCGATACGCCATTGATATTTCATCGTCTAAATTAACATAAAAGCATAACAGATCAATTGAAAAGTCCCCGGCCTAACACATAAATGGCGCTACTAGAATTAAATCCATATGGTTTTTAGTTAGCCCTAACCCTCAAAAGAGGCGTGTATAAATTTGACAGCTGTCGGATCATTAGTTTGTGAATAATAGCATTTTTTGAGCGAAGCAACTTTTGTTATTGTGAAAAAAATGGATAAAAATGAATTTCGGGTGTTGATAAAATATTGCTTTTTGAAGGGAAGAAATACAGTTGAAGCAAAAACTTGGCTTGATGCCGAGTTTCCGGACACTGCCCCAGGAAAATCAACCATCAAGGATTGTATGCTAAGTTTAGACGTGGTGAAATGAGCACCGAAGACGGTGAATGCAGTGGACGCCCGAAAGAGGTTGTTACCGACGAAAAACATTAAAAAAATCCACAAAATGATTTTGAACGACCGTAAATTGAAATTGAATGAAATAGCAGACACTCGAAAGATATCAACTGAACGTGTACATCATATCATTCACGAATATTTGGGTATGAGAAAGCTCTGTGCAAAGTGAGTGCCGCGCGAGCTCACTTTTGACCAAAAACAACGACGAGTTGATGATTCGGAGCAATGTTTGAAGATGATCAAGCGTAATAAACCCGAGTTTTTGCATCGATATGGGACAATGGATGAAACATGGCTCCATCGTTTCACTCCGAAGTCCAATCGACAGTCATCCGAGTGGACTGCACACGATGAACCCGCACCAAAGTGAGGGAAAACGCTACAGTCGACTGGCAAGTTTATGGCGTCTGTATTTTGGGATGCGCATGGAATAATTTTCATTGACTACCTTTTCATTGACTTAAGGAAGGACCATCAACAGCGACTATTACATAGAGTTATTGGACCGTTTGAAGGACGAAATCGCCAAAAAACGGCCGCATTTGAAGAAAAGAAAGTGCTGCTTCACCAAGACAATGTACTGTGTCACAATTAATGACTACAATTTATGAAAAATTAATGACTACATTGAAAATAGGATAAAAATATTCAGGGTAGAAATGCGAAGCCTTGACTGCAAAACGTTGTTATTTATTGAAGAACTCATGGGGTAAAATAACGGATAGTTGCATTACCTATAGTCTACTAGTGGGCTACAACTCGTAGAAAAAAGGCTCATTTGAGAAAAAACATGAGAATTTAGGGCCAATCATCTAAAAGGAAATGAATCGCAAATATTCAGGCTAATATTCGTGTTTGGAGATTTCCGATAATGTTTTAGAAGACGATACGTCTGTATTATAATAAATGTTATGTTTTTATGTATGAAAATGCAAGGAGAAAGTTAAAGGTGTTGCAAACAGCAATCACACACGCGGCTATAATACAATTGAGAGAAGAATCGCAATCGAGATTGGTGTGCTTAAAGCCCCTGATTAAAACGATTGATTGGTTAATTAATGTGACACTTTGAAACAACCTGAGGTCTTGTGTCAATGGGTCTCATAAACGGGGGAGAAAAGAATCAAGTTCAAGTCAAATGAGCTGTTTAAAGCGTAATATAGCTGTATGGAAGTTGTGGAAAGCTCTACGGCACCTAGGCAGCGTAGCCGCCTTTCAGTCCGAGTCTTGCTGGGTACTGTGAAGTCGACTGAAGAGGAATTGATCTTGTTAGCTTGACTGGTTGCTGCTGCCTGATTGAATGTGGAGGAGCACAAGAGAAGAGAACCAATGGGAATCTTGCTTAGAATTGATTATAGAGTGTGTTGCTTTGAAGTTTGGCTGTCGTTGGAATTTTGGACGGTGGTGAAAGCGCTTAATGCTATTGGCTGTCCTGGAGTATGGCTAAGTTAGATATAAGATGAAAGAGTAGTATAAGACGAGACATCAACATTAGTCGATAACCTGACACCTAGGAGGACAGGGTATGAGACAATTATTCTTTTGGCCACGCTTTTCTTTTTCTCTATTTCTACTCTTCCAAAAAAAATTATTTCTCTCTTTTCTTGTTTTCTGTTATTTTATTTTAGAGATCCAATCATTCCGTACACAACCGAGTTTGCAGGGTCGAGGATGTCGTCACCCTTCCCCCACGGCGTGAACAGAGCACGACCACAATGATGAAGCCTTGTTTTTCTCTTCAACCAAAGAGGTAAATAAGACGTATTTGACATTGAGAACTGCAGATGTTACCGAAGCAACGGAATTCGTGGTGAGGTGGTTTTGTTCTACTTGCAGTTTAGAGAAGGCGAAAGCAGAAAGGGGAACCAATGAAGAGTACTTGAGAAATATAACCTGACTTTGTATGAATGACACTAAGAGACAGACGTGAATATATATATATATATATATATAACACATCAATCAATAACTCCCGAGACTAACCCAGAGATGGCGCTCGTAGTAAACCAGTAACCAGGTCTTTCTAGAGTACTAACCTTTGCTTGAAACGTGTCAAACGTTTAAGTCGATCGGTCCAGAAACAGCTGAGTTATCGAGGTTGGAGTAAAGTCGTTTTGTAGTTTGTTTAAAAAATGGAAAATCCGAGTTTCTCGTGTTCTGATAAAACATTGTTTTTTAATGGGTAAAAACACCGTGCAAGCGAAACAATG
>BMAW01072812.1:227629-248385 GCA_019974015.1 Nephila pilipes
TATATATATATATATATATATATATATATATATATATATATATAAAAGATAAAGCAACGAAATTATTGTTAAAAAAAATAAAAGGAAGAGAACAATTAAAATCCAAAATCAACAAAAGAAAACATTTATAAAATTACCCAAAAAAGATTAATCAAAATTGAATCAAATTAAAAACTAAATGAATCATTTGAACACCGAACAAAACAAAGCATGCATATTCAGATTGGGGACTAAATTGTAGGGTTAAACTAGTTCTATGGCACCAACCCTCCCGCAATGCATCTTGTTAGGTAAAAAACGGATTAGTTCAAAATTCAATTTGTAAATTAAAGAAAAGAAACAAGAAACGAAGAAGAAAGAAATGAAAGGCGAGATATCTCAATTACTAATTTTTTTTTTTTCAAAAACAGATGTTTTCCTAACAAATAAAAAAAAATATTCTTCAACTAATAACTTTCAAATTAAAAATTTTTAATCAAAAACCATCTATTAAAATTTTCATTAAAATTATCTAATTAAAATATTCAAAAAATCCATTTAATCTTTTTAGTTAAAGATTTAAAGCTCTAAAAATAACAACAATCCCTTATTCATGTTTTTCACGAAAAATCAATTCAAATCTCACAGATGTAAAAGCAAAAAATTAATATCTTGTGACAAATGATAATGAATACATTGCAATAGGTTCAAGGAACTTTTTAAATGATGATGTTTAATATTATGCTCTGTTGCCAGATAAAATTTGGAAACCAATAGTACTTAGTTAAGTGTAAGAAGTTGCAAAATATGGAATATTTAATAAAAATCTACTAATAAATACAATCATGATTAAAAATCCTATCCAATGATACACAAATCAAAATTTTAGTTGTTAAAATTATTTGAAATCCAATTGATTAAAATATGTGTCTGTAAATGTGTACTAATATAGAAATGTTTTTAATAGATCTTCACAATTATACCGCTAATTAGCTGTCTTTGTAATCGTAATGTTGTGTGGTGGATTTGTTTTTTAATTGAAAGTTCAAAAATCCATGAAAGTCCTGAAAGGTAATAACCCTTATGTAAAAAATTACCTTTTATAATCTGTCACCAATCCCAAAAGATATTAGAATCAACTCTTACTCCAAGATGTAATTATCAAAAATCCATATAAATCAATTTATGAAATAAAGATTTTAGTGAGAAAACCATTATAATATAAAAAAATTTTAGATATAAAATTCAATTTACATAATGACATTTCAATATCCTCCAGAGTTCCCTAAGAACACCTCATGGGAAATCTTAAAAACACATCAAAATGGACCATTGAACAAATTATTTGGAATATATCTTTTTAAAAAATCTAATGGATAATTGCATTCTATACATTCTCTTATAAATTTCCTAATATAATTGAATAATGTCTTTATCATGAGTAGATTGAAGTAGTATTTGATTGTAGTAACTAGCAGTTTATTACGAAGCAAAAAGTTTAAAATAATGTTTCTGTATATGGGAAAGTGAATATTACTTTCCCAGTAAGGCATTTTAATTATTTTAAACCCAAATGCATCTCTTTTATCAAATAAATTACTATAAATGACGGGATCCTTTAGCTGTAGGTCTGTATCTAAATATTCAGTCTTACTTGTATCTAAATTTGTCTGCTATAAAATCAAACAATTTGAAAAAAAATCATTGTTGGGCTTAAAATCTTTACATTTACTAAAAATTATTAGATCATCTATATATCTAAATAAAACATAAAGACAGTTGTCCAAGTGATTCGATTCATAAAAATGTACTCACAGATTAGATAGAATGTTGCTAGCTGGTCCTCCCTTGGCTAGGCCCTTTATCTTTCTGTATATTTTCTTATTGAAAAGTATATAATTTTCCTGTAGTACTAACTATAAAAGATTTTTAAATTTGCTCAGTTTTATCGTTTTTTTCTATTATATATATATATATATATATATATATATCGAAACTCATGAGCAAAAATTTAAGGAGTGATGGAAAACAACGTAATGAATAATTTTCACCAAACAATTTGAAATCCCCGGTAGAAATGACGATGTATAAAAAACCTCGCGCTTTATTCTTCCCATTGTAGCGCCGTCTAGCGGTTCACCATTTGCTTTTCATCTTTTGCATTATTTGATGAAAATCGCTGTCACCATTTAAATTTTTCCGCACGAGTTTCGAAACACCAGAGTATCAGAATTTCTCGGGGGCTCAGAATTGCGTTTTTTGTAAATAAATCAACCAAAATGAAATTAAATCTAAAATTCGCAATCTCAAAACGGACTTTCAACAACCAAAGTTATTTCAAAATTTCTCTTTAAATGAATCCACCTGAATTTTAACATATTTTATTACATTAAATATAAACACATGAAGAAATAAATAGCGAATGAAGGTTAAGGAGAAACAACTGCTAATTCTATAAAGATTATGATTATTTAAAACTTTTCGTTTATACGATCATTTAATTCTGTTCTTGCGACAACCTTGAAATATTCGTTCAAAAAATAAATTCACTTTCACAAGTGGTTATTTCTTATTTGATTGAATTGTACAAGACTACATGCATTTAATCGAAACACTAATGTGACTATCTGAAAAATATGTAATGGATCATAAAGTCTTGAACTTTGGATAAAGGCACGTGAGATAAAATCTTAAAACAGAACCCAAATTGCCCCCCAATTTTTCTGTATCAGATTTCGAAGCCGCATCCTCCCCACTTATCAGTTTAGTTTGAAATAATATCTCTCTACCACTCCATAAGATGTATTGGAGGATGTTTCTCGTTATTTTGAACTGTGATCAAATTACTAAAAGGATATCTTCGCTTGTTTTCCCTTTTTTATTCACTAAAAGAGACATAAGAGGACTTTGAAGCCCAGTTCTATTTAACTCTCAGCAATCGTTATCAATCCTTATTCCCACTAGAATCTCTACAAAATTAGAGTCAAAGTATTGAAATATCAATTATAAGATTTTCAACACTCTCCTGCACTCAGTTATCATGAAAAGACCAAAATATAGTCTTTCACGGGATTTTGTTAAAAGCAAAAATCTTTTCATTTGATTTTTTTATTTTTATTATTTTCTCTCAATCTTGCCCTTTTGTAGATTTCTATAATTGTTGTCTTACAAACTCTTTTAAATTCCCAACTCTCAGACACTATACGGCATATGAACTGTCTTCAAGCTTGTCAAACACTTTCTTGGCTAGCCAGATTTCTCTATAATCAAGCATGTCTGGGATATGATGGGAAGGCGACTGCCTCTACCAGGAAATGTTCATGACCTAGCCCGACAATTGGAGCAAATTTGGCAAGAAATACCGCACGAGACCATCAGGGACCTTTATCACTCATGTCATGTCGTTTGGCAGCTTGTACCCAGGCTAGAGGTGTGTCAACACCTTATTGAACTCGTTACTTTGTAACTCTGAAATAAATCATTCAAATTTTCTGAAATTTTAATAATTTGTTTTGTACATAAATGTCCTATCCGCAAATTTTTGTCTCCATCGGACAACTCCTTTTTGCTGTGTCGTGTTTTTTGTTAGAGAGTGTATTTCGTGTAATATGAAATGTCGGATTCCTTATTCACAAATTAATTACTGGAATAGTCAGGTTTATGTTTAAAATTTATAGTTTTACCATAGGTAACCATCTGAAGAATACAGAAAAGGTTAGGAAACCCAATAAATGAATGCCTCATGAAATGAGCTTTGAGAAAATACTTCAAATATTTTAAAACTACAATCAGGAATAACAGGAAAACCTTCTTATAATAATTGAAACCTGCGATTTGGAATGCATTTTCTCTGATAAGTAATAGTGATCGGGACAGTTGATTAACCGTGGTGAACATGCAGGATGAAGCTGTAATGGATGGTGTGCGAAGGTTATCATTCATTATCCTTTTTGTCATGACAAATAATACTTTATGGGTCATATTGCCATAACATTGAGGGACTCTACCTTATATCAAGCAATAGTCGTCGATCCATCCTCTTCCATGATAACACATGTCTCCTTGCGCTGCAAATACTTGTACCAAAGCTTTTTTTTAATCTATTACGCTGCGAAATTCCGTCTCAGTCTCCGTTACTACATTATTTTCCCATCAATAGGTTATGATTTATTTCACGGTTTAAAACTCTACGTATTAAAAGAAACCTTTCTTAATATGACTGATGTTGAGAAGACCTTTGTTATAGTCTTTTTTGTCTTTCAATTGCGTCACATTTTTATAGAAAGAAATTAATTTGATAGAAATGCATCTTAAAGAGTATTTTCAAGTGAATGGTGCACATTTTGATAAATGAAATGCTTGTATTAATTTAAAAGTGAAATTCGCTCTTTTTCTTTTAATATTTCATATTTCTTGATCTAATACTTAACATTTGGTATCTGTCCTTCAGCTTAGTATTCCATAGAACAGTCACATGATATGAAAAAGGCTCTAAACCACTCTCCAATGGCCAAAAGGGGTTGGTTGTTCTGCGAAACCAATTCTATTACTTCGCGTATGCTACAGATTAAATCTATAAGAACAATGCGAAATGCATTATTTTTCAATGGTAAAAATTCATCACATATTCCAGCCTTTAAATATTGAACTAAAAGAGACGAATAGCAGTAGAATTTTTCTTGAAAATGCGAGAGACAAGGTTTCCATCTAGACAAAGCCTTGAGATGAAAAAAAAATTACAACGCAAGAATTTTATATTTGAACAACATAAAAAGAATAAAAGAATGAGTTAAGAAAGCCTTTGGAAGTGATTTCACGGTAGCATTTTCTCCAAATGAAACTATAAGCTTGATTAAAATTAAACTTTTATATTATTCTGTAACATTTTAAGTTGCTTTTGAGATCCTAAAAAAGAATAAGGTCCAAGATTTTTTTTGCCTTGATAAGTTGTTGTGCTCTTATTTCGATACAAATGACTGTCATTAAATTTTTAAAACCAAAAACTTCGAAAATGTGCCCTTTTTATAGCAGAAATCCCCTTAAATAAGATCTTTAAATATAGAAACACGTATTATTGAAATACTTAGTTTCTTTTTTACTACTTTCTTAATTCATTTAAGGATTTTTGCCCAAATTATTTATCACATTACAGTAATCGGATTCACCTTAACTGAATAATTATTTAAGGCCTTTCTAAAAAAGAAACAGCTGCATTAATTGGATAAGAAACCTTTTTTTAGGATTGAGACAAACAATGTTTCATAGAACTATCCAACGAGTATCTGAATTGCTTGGAAATTAAATGTCATATCCATATTGAAATTCAATATACAGTAGCCCCCCGTTAAGGCGTGGTTCAATAACACGAGAATCTTCTTAACACGCGGTTTTAATGTATGTTTTTGGATATATTTGTGTTTGTGATATCTTTCCTAGAGATTATGGTACCATAATTTTTGTTTTTCCTTTTTATAAGATTCAGATTAATTTTTTTTTTCCAGATGACGTCACGACTTCCTATTAAGAACACAAGACTATAATACTTTTTTTTTCTTCTTTTTTTCTAGTTTAAATTTCTAAATCACCCTTTTTTGTAAAATGAAATATTTCATTTTGGATCTTTTTGAAGGATATTATTTTCAAGATCTCGTTTCAGTGAGATTTGGTGTATATTAAACTATTTTGTACTGGTCAAATATAATTGTTTGATAAAACAATAAACTGAGTTTTCTTTAAATATTTTAAGTGATCTTTTATTAAATATTTTTGTAAGAAGCAATTGGTTTATATATTATAAAAATGGCAGAGATAACCATAAATTTATATATATTTCTTCGTATTTACCGGTTAATATGTAACTTGTAACTTAACGCTGAAATTTAATTCGTAGAAAATTCATATTGGTGCTGGAACTTATATTACTGTTCCAGTTATATTAGTATAATAACTCACGGTTCATTTACTATAGTTTAGTAACCATGTACCCTAAGTACCGCATGTTAACGGGGTCAGACTGTATTACGTGATTATAATACTCTATTTCAATACTGCTGAAAATTATAATTCTTAAATGTGCCGAGACTTTTGATTCACAGTGTATATCAGTACAATGACTATCGTGCTTCGAAGAAAATGTGTTAATTGACTGAAAATGCGTTTTTGAATTGTAGGATGGCTGCAGAGAAAATATGTCTTTTCAGTAGGTGAATATTTCAGAGTTATTGAGACTTTTTTTTTTTTTTTTTTTTTTTTTGGTCTTTCGTGAACTTTTCAGGTTGTCTTTCCCGATATAATTTGCTTTGAACTTAGGAGAGCAATGATGAATTCCTTAGAATAGTCGTTACAGATGTAATTAGCTTATGAAAATTTTAAGTTCATAATAATCTTGACAATCAAATTTCTGATGGAATATTCTTCTGCATTCCATTTTTATTGTTATCACTTGGCCTAAGTTCAAAATTACGACATCCGTCGCCATTCAATTACGAATCCATGCCAATAGCTCTCGTTTTGTTTCTTGTGTGTCGTTAATAAAGCCAAATCAAATCAAATCAAACCAAACCATTTTATTTTGATTAGATTTTCAGTTTCATACATTTAACTCGCGAGTACCGTTAACTTACGTTTTTACCATGTGGATCCTCATTTGTGAAATTCAGGTGACGCCATAACTGTCTGCTAAAAGAAGACAGTAATTCCTTTTTTCCTTTCAATTTTACATATTGAAGGATAAAGGTGTCGTAGATTCCCATTTGCAGTAGCAAACTTATACTCCGAATGAGAGAAATAAAAATAATGAGAAAGAAATAAGTCAAAATGGTACTTGCGCTCTTAAAAGGGATCAAAGAAGAAGAGATAGAGAGAGAATACTTTACAAAAATAAAACCACCGTTTTCCCTGATCGTAATGTGTAGACAGTAATTTTCGTTGCAAAAGAAAGAAGATAAAAATCGAATTGTGAGGGAATGAACAAAAAGGTGTCGTTGAGACACATCTGTCGAAAGTTTTGGCACAAGAAAAGATCGACGATTTAAATACAGTTTTATTTATCTTTATTTTGGATTTTTAGACTTGATGTTTAAGATTTGGAACTTAGGACTTGATACGAATTACCAATTCTCGGAGAGTAAGAAGATTATTTTCAAGACCTCATGGCCAGTGAGATTAGCCATTTTTACTGGCCAAATTTTATGAGTGATAAAAAAAATTTTCTTGTATAAACGATGTCCATAATAATAAAAAAATAATATCTAATGAATGTAAGCGTAAAAAAAAATTCATATTGGTGTTAATGTATACTATCGCTTACTTTATATTAATATTTGAACTCATGGTTTAATAACTATGGATCTTGGATATCATGAGTTAACGAGATAGAACTACTCCAATTCATATCAAAGATATAAAGCTAGTACACGTAAAGTATTTCTTAGTATGATAACTTTTTATTAATACACAATATTTCAGCACGCATTAATTAATTTAGGTTACAGCGCGTTGTAAAAGTTCCATACATTTTATTTATTATTACTTTATACGCTATGAAAAATTTTATACATATCAAGCAGTTAAAATACTTTAATAATGGATAAACACATTATACTGTAAGTGAAAGAAATGCAATTTTTGATTAATAATTTTAAAGGCATTGATATAAGTTAGTATTTATGAATAGAGGATATCTTTCCTAATATAAGTTTTAAAAATATTTATTTTTCTATTAAATACTTTAATTTAAAATATACATAATACTTAAATTGAGAGTACTTCTAATTGTTTACATTATATCTGATATTTTCTATTAAAAATACGTATATAAGTGTTTAAAAGCAAACTAGTTGTAGATTAATACCAACTTGATAACTTCTTTTTCATAAGAATCCATTCCATTTTGCAAAGAAAAAAAACTGTTTATCCTGCAGTATAGTTAGTTTAAGAAGGCAATATTACACACCTTCCACACATAAACATGCCACTATCATATTTAGTAAAAAATACACGTTTTTATATTAATTGAAAATCGTTTATTTGTTGAGCAACTGTATTAACGATTTAAAACCTTGAGTATTTGAAACTACCTTTTCAGTATGACATATTTAAAGAACTATTGGTAGTAGATGTGTGCATACGTATTCAGGTTACTCTATACATAATATATAACTTTCTTTTTTTTTTTTCATTTTTGTAAATAAACCAAAAAAAAGTAATTATTGTAGATTAGATGGATTTTAAATTTTCAATCGGTTCATATTTTCCTTTAGTTCTAAAATTCATGAAACAATTAAAATCTTTTCTTTTTTGTTGCTATAATTAAGATAATTCATTCTGTTCTATGTTGTACAGGTTTCCAACTTTCATCAAAAATGTAATAATGTAACAAATTTCAATATGATAAATGTATTCTAAATTATAAAGTTTAATTGAGTTAGCAGAACGTAATAAATAACAATAAATATTGATATTTCCGAATATACTACGATTCATTTGTAAATTTATTTCTCCCAAGAATAAATAATAATTCAAATGCCATTCATAAGACGAAATGAAAAAAAAATGTATTTATTTTTCCAAGATGTCACCAGGAAGGCGAAAATGTTGCCAGGCAAGTATAATAGGGTATTTTCCAATCGAATCATAGTTACGTAAAAAATTGAAAGCCAAGAAAGAGAGGTTTAACTCTGATCTGCGACTAGCATGCTATTGCCAAACAGTTGTTTTGTATATGGTATATGGTATCTATGCTAGCCTTTTTTTTTTTTACATGTGTTTTAGTGTTTTGACGATTTATCGCTTACACGTGCCTAATGGAAAAGTGCCTACGTTTTCAGCGAACAAGCGGATCCGTTTTAAAGCCGGCCTGCGAAATATAGCGTAGAATTAGTTAAGAAAATTATCGGTCTTTTCACGGTAATATACGGAATGTTTATCTACAAATTTAAACTCATTTCAAATCAAAAATTGTCAAAAGAACTTTGTTGAATTAACCTGTAACTTATTCAATTAGCATTTTTCTCACGGGAAAAATGCGTTTTAGCCTCAAAATTAGTGCAGCATAGAAGTCCAAACTATGGAGAAAAATATGAGGTATTAATTTCCTCATCCCAATATGGATCTCAACAAAGTTAAAGTAAGCAGCTAAAAAATTTTATCGCCAAATTAGCTAAACAGAAGCTCGAGGTGAAATAAGTATTCTGAAATACAGAATACTGAGGAAACAAAATATGAGTAGTTTCTTAAATTATAGCATACACAAAAAGTGGATGTTCTATAAAATAAATTAAATTTATCTTAATTATTGTATTTTTGTTTCAATTGATGTTTTAATACTTTTTTTTTATCTCAATATTCAAATAAAATATTAATCCTCAGTCTATTCACTGTTCCTATTCAGATTGTACATACATGCATATATATATATATATATATATATAGTTTATTTTAGTCATTTTTAAAGGTTATGAATCGAATTAATAGGTAATTTGCTTTTTTTGCAACTAATTATAAACTTCTTATAATTCATATTCTTGTTTATTTCAACTTACTAAATTATTATTTCTAATAATACAATTAATAATAATATTTCTAAATGTATAAATATGTTAGCATCTATTCCGGAAAGTTACCTTGTTTACATGAAACTTACAGTTATTATCTTTTATAAATATTTATTGAGCCTTATTATTTTTTAGTTTTTAATTCTGTGCCTAAATATTGTTTCATATTTACTATTATTTGTTTGGATTACGTTATAATATGTGGAATAAAAAGATATGTTAAGTTTTTCTTTCGAAGGCATGTTGTATAATTTAAAACATGTAGCCCATGAATATAAATATATAAAATGTATAATTAATTATAGCTATATACCCTGTAATTATATTCATAATAGTATAAGTAGATAATCATGCGCTCAAGTCATATTCGATTAAAGTCTTTATATACTGAGAGCAATCTCTAATAAGTAATTAAGTTACTCCGAATATCTTAAAGATAAGAGCACTTTTAGTACAAATTTCATTAATTATAATTATTCTGTTAACCCTTTCGTCAATGTAAACTTTAATGAAGTATTTTCTGATATTTGAGAGTTACTTGTAACACTCCCTCAACGCAATGTCATGATGTTTTATGTAAGAACTGTCAATACAGAGTTCAGAAATTTATAAAATTTATGCAGAAGATTAAATTAGATCAAATAATATGACAGGGTTTTTAAAAGTTAGTCAATAATAACTCCGTAAACTGAGATAAAATGCAAAGGATAGTTTTAAGGTAGAAATAATAATAATAATAAATAATATGAAGTTTAATGCCTTAGTAATAGAAATTTCCTATTTCTTAGTAATGCTTATAAAGTAAAGTATAGAGCAGACCCTCATTCTTATAATTTAAAGTTAACTTATTTGAAAACATAATAAATTAAGCAAACAAACTTGTCTCTTAAAATTCGTGTTACATGTTAAACAATGTTACCCGAGGTTAAAATATTGTTATAATAAACGTTATAATAACACACACATCCCGCATGTAATTAAAATATGCTCTTTAATACAACCTGTTTAAAATATTTAATGAATATTTTGGACCCAAGGCTATTTTGCAAGAAAAAGCAACGTTGATATTTAAACATTTTACTCTCTTCCCAGAATAGTGAAATACCCTGACATTTACTGACACACGACCTTTTGTTTATTATTCTTTTCAAAAAGAAGAAATAGACATTTATTTTTTAAAAAAACTTAATCCAAACAACTGTCTTATTCTGTCAGTCATGGAAAAAATGCTGTAAAATGTAACAGAAAAAAAATTATGAAATTCAATACCTATTTCTTTTTCTATCAGAATTTAAATAATTACTACCCTTTTAGGTCGAAGGATAAGTTAAATAAGCAAGCATATACCTCATTTCACTTGATTAAGAACGGTAGGATGAAAATTATACTGGAGAGTTTGTTATTTAAAATATCAAGATTTATTTGTCACTAAATTAGCATTGTGCATGAAGATATCGATCGTTCTAACAGAATTAAAATGTGAAGTTGAACTACTTACAAAATTTATAGCTAATCCAGAACTGAAATGAATACAGCTTATATCGTTAAGTAATCATGATAGAATGAATCATAGTGACAAAGACAAATTGCGAGTACCGTAGTAGACATCTATACGAGCAAGATTCGAGTATCTAGAAAATGCCATCAGAGAACTGTGATTAGTTCCTTACGGAGAACTATGAATCTACTGATTCAAGATGCCTTCTACTAATTGACGATAAACTCAGTTGGTCAAGACCTTCGATGGAAAAAAGAAAAATCCGGATAAGTCCAGGAGGGGATTCAAGATATGGGTGGTTTGTGGAGGACAGCAATCAGATCGGCAAGGAAAGAACATTTCCTCTTCTTCTGTGTTCTTCTGATAATTGTACGTGTATAAATACCAATACCACAGGTGCGCACGCAGAATATTCACTTTACATAACTCCTCATGTGCAGAAATTGGTTGTTCTAAAGTGCTGCTTCATGACAAGAGGAAAATAGGCAAGTGCTTCTAACGGCATGTTGAGGCGGTGGCAAGAGGCTTAAGAAGAGCAGCGATAAGTCCCTGGTTGTGTATAGGTAGATAGTGGAGGCTCTCACCTATTTCAAGAAATCTTTTTAAGCATGTTATGAGGGAATTACCCGTCGTCTATCTTTGAAGAATATTTCTACGGCTCTTTTTTTTTCACTTTAGGAAAGTGTAGGGACTGAGTCTATGAGGAAAACCGTACCCCATACACAAAATATTCCAAATATTTCATGGGCTAACCATAAAGAAGAAAACTTGTTGAACGCAGAATGAGTAACTATTATTTGCATGCTAGGGTCTTCGATGGAGAGAATGGAATCTTGATAGGACCAGGAGAGGAAGACGGTACACAAATCATTAGGACGATATTCGTGTCGACGAGATAAATCCAATTTTCGCTTCTTCTGTGTTCTTCCGATAGCTGCACGCATATAAATACTAATATCTTAGGTGTGTAAGCAGAATATTATCACTTTCCATGCAGAAATTAGTTGTTCTAATGTGCCGCCTCATGGCATAGTGAGATGTGGCAAGCAGTAAAAGGAAGGTTGCCTCAGGTTCAACTGATTTATCAAAGCAGGTGTTTTTTATGCAGTTATTTTAAATAAATTTTGAATAAATCTTAGATATGCTGTGATTGCTTCGCAATGTTAAATTTGGAAACTTTTATGGTGAACGTGCATTAACTGAAATAATTAGCATCTGTGATGATAGTGAATTATAAACAATAAAATATTTTATTTTTAACAATTATTGATTATTTTATTTTTCATTCCAAATAATAATAATAAAAATTAAAATTAAATATTTTATAGTTATTTGTAAGAGGTAACTTGGTTTATCTCTTATTATGATTAATCATATTTCAGATCCTGAGCAAGCTTTTAAATTTTTTTAAACTTATATCCTTTTTTCTATTTGGTATGAAAATATAACAATTAAGATTATAAAATAACAAAAAAAATATTTGAAATTGTTTTAAATGCAATACAATGTTGCATACACTAACAGCAATTACACTATATTTTTACATAAAATGATTACTTTTGAATAGGTTTCGAGAACGGTGAGCGAAGCATTTGATTATGATAGATTAGTGACAAATTCCTTGATTAGAAAATCAGCTATATCATTGTCATAGAGTCCTATATGAGATGGACCGGATTGAAAGTAAATTTTATACAGCAACGAGTATAAATTTTGTGTAATTCGAGTTTAACGAATATTTGTCTCCCACCCCATCATTTCCTACGAGGATTATCACTTCAGTAGAAGCGAGTCCTGAGTTGTGACTTTAGGCAATTCGTGAATTTCCATTCATCGTTGGCGTGGTGTGGAAATTAGGAGAGTGCCAGCTCGTCATTTGATCGAGGTTTCAAATTACGAGGTATGTTACCAATACCTCTCGTGTTGCTTCCAGTGCGACGTTAATAAAACTAAACCCTTCAAAAACCTCGAAGTATTGAATTGCATACAATTTGAGCTCCTTGCCAACCAAAAGAAACGTGATTATGTAAATTGTATAAAGTTAAGCAGCGTAGGGATTTGAATTAGAGATCGGTATATATATAAACGAAATAGAATTGAAAAGAAAGTGAAGAGAGATTCTGATAAATGTTGTACATGGGAAGGAATTATATCCTAATCGTACGATGTGCAAAAGCACCCTCTGGCAATTTTCTTTTTCTGTGTATTTCTAGACTCAAACGAGTGAGGAGCTAACTGAGGAAGAGAGAAATAAAATGCAGTCCACTAACTTTTAAAGAATGAATTTACTGAGTGAGAAATACTGAGCTATACCATTTTAATTATTCGTTTTTATTGAAAGTTGTTATAAAAGTGGTTCCCAATCAGAATAATAGGAGTCAGATCTTTAATAACATAGAAGTGCTTTAATCGTAGTGAGTCATTTGAGAAAGCAAAACCTTATTATTTGAACATAAACTAGTATAAACAAACTTCAGAAGGATTCGAAACAGAGAGAGATTGCATATATATATATATATATATATATATATATATATTCTATAACAGATAACAAAAATTGCTGTATTTCCCTTACATCCTTCAATTGGAGCTCTGAATTTATTGACAATTTTATTAGACTATAAGATGATTTTAGAGTTAAATAATGTAGGAAGGTCGTCACAGACTTACGAATCGCCAAACAGTTTACTCAACACAATTCAAATAATTATAATTTCTTAGAGAAATTACAAAAGACCACACATTTACTGTTAAAATATTATATTTCAGTCACAGAAAAGTTTTAGTGACATCATTCAAAGGGAAAAAAACACAGAGATTTGATGTTTATCGGAAAATACGTATGGTGTTGATAATTCAAGTGATAAATCAATGTATCTCCGAAATGAAATTTTCTCTCCATCAAATCAGTTGATTGAAAGTCATTTTTATCTTATAAACAAAAGCACTTATATAAAATAAGATTTGAAAATTGTTTTCAAAGTATGAAGCATTAACAAATAAGGTAAAATATTAAAAAGAAAGCCTGGATCGAGAGTAGGCTTTTAGCTTTGTGCTAAAAGTCTACTCTCGATCCTATTTTAAAATTCATTTCATTATAATATAGAAAACCTTTCGAATTGAAATTTCGATAAAATGCCAAATAAATGGAAATAAATATTTCATGAGATTTTGTGCTGAATGACGTTCTAACCTAGTGCTATGCTATTCAAACTTGCTAACAGTTTTTAAAAAGATCTTATAAGAATTGTGAATTGATTTTCCAACCTTCAATTTGTTTTTCTGCAACAAAACGATAAACGGAACAGACAATGAGAAATTCCTATCTGAAATTATAGGATTTTCAAAGCTGGTATAAGTAATATTTGTCAAAATTAAAATGTTTTATGTCAAGTTTCAAACTACTATTTAAAATCAAACATCATACTTATGTGTTATTATAGAAATATAAATGATGAATAAAAATGTTTGTCTTGTTCAATATATACATTTTTTAAAAAATAAATGCAATGAATGTAAAAAAGGAGAAAAAAGTATTACAGTTGAAGCTTTGTAAGGCTTTAAAGAAAGAATTGTTTTAAAAAAAGAACTTTGATTCCATCAGGAAATATAGTTGAAGAATAATTGCATCGAAATAAAATCTAGCTTTCCAAAAGAAAGATTGAAAACAAAATATGGCGTTGAAAATAAAATCAAAATATAGCTCATATATTGTCTGTTCTGTGTTCTTTTGCGTAATAAAAGTCCTACATATTTGATCGAATAATTTCCAGATCAGACAAATTTAAAATAACTTATTCATGTTGGGAGAGAATATAGTTTTATTTTACTTAGGTTTGTTTTGAAGAAGTATTTTGGCCTGGCCCATACTGTAAGTTTTTTTTTTTTTCACCAACTTTTTTCTTTGTCTTTCAACTCGCAGGTTACATATTGTGCATCCTCGCAAGTGACCTAATGAAAAATTACATCCTAGCATGATTTTAGGTATACTTTCATTGTAAGCCATATTTTCCTAAAATAAGCTCTAGTTTAGATAGTCTGTAGATTTATGGCCAATAAAAGAATGAAGGATTCTATTCAAGTGTCCAAATGTAAATAAGCCGTTTTTCTTGATGAGTGTAAATTGAAGAAACAGGAATTTAGAGCGCACTACGCCATAGAAGAACCAACCGGAAAGCTTTGTCTAACGAAGAGGCTGCAAGAAGTTGTTACTTGGCTGAAAACTCAATGTGTGTTACCTCCAGTATTAAACCCCGCCTGTAAAAGACATTTTTGTAAAGGGGTGAGTGTAAGATGTGACTTGTACAACCCCCTGAGATCAGACACCGTCTCCGAGAAAAGCAGGTGTAAGCAAGCGAGTTGACTCTCAAAAGTTAATGGATCGCTGGGTGATTGAGATGTTGAAGTTAAACTGCACTGATCAACAAAGTAATGCGGAGTGAGTGAGTGAGTGAGTGAGTGAGTGAGTGAGTGAGTGAGTGAGTGAGGTCCCTTGATAAACCTCAGGGGCAGGGTGCCCGACTATACCCCCAGACCCTGAGTACCCATTTTACTCTCCTCTTACGACATGCATAAGCTACAGTGGGACTATTCTGTCATTCCCGGTCACCACACGGCTCTAGGTAACGCGAAATGATACGAATGAATAATTGAACTGTTATTGTTATTACTTAAAAAAAGGTTTCTGGTCTCATATGAAGTTTAAGGAAAGTAATCTAAAGTGAAAGTGAAAGTAATCTAAAGTGAAAGTGAAAGTAATCTAAAGTAAGAAAAGTAAGTAACAATCACAGTATTATTAGTTAAAAAGTTATGACTTAGAAAAGTAAGGAATAACAGTTTGTAAGAAATCAGGAGCGGCTCAAGAAGTTTAAAAGGGAAAGAGTTTATTATTAAGTGAAAAGAAAAAAAAAGTAGTGTAGCGAAAAAGAGATAGTCATATGTCTTAAAAGGTTAAACTTAAAAGTAAGTTTTTAATACATGGTATAGAATAATGAATAGCCGTATTGCCATTACTCTACTAGCGGACTACATGAACAGGGAGAGCTATTTCAGGAGAGCTTTATTGTTCGACATGACAAGTTAGGGCCAATTTCCTTACAGGAAAAAGATTCGCGAAACTTCCAGGCCAATGTTCCAAAAGACGATGCTGCTATAATAAAATAGGCCGAGCCTGAGCGGTAGGGGACTTCCAACTGCTGGAGAACTTAGAAGCGGCAAAAAAAACCTAACTACAGCGCAAAAAATATTAAACAGAACCCACAAAATTCTCAATAATTGCATTACGATTTTCCATTTAACGATTAAATCCAAATTGAAAATTTTATGTAAAACACTATTTCAGGATTTTAAAAAACAGAGAACAAGTCTGGAGATATTGGCTGCTATATTATGTGGCAAAGGAATCCACGTTCTGTTTTTGTTGCCTGATGTTTGGTTATGTTGCTCAAAATTAAATTCTTTTTAAAATGCGTTTATACAAATTGGGAAAATATTTGGGCAGTATTAAGTAAGTATAAGTCTTAATAACTGATGTAGATAATTCGAAATGTTTTTTCTAAGTTTTCTTTTATTAAAGCAAGCTTGGAAGGCTGCATATTTTATGGTTTGCATACAGCGGCGAAACGCTACGACAGTTTTTGATTAAAGTAAATGATTTGTTTCCTGAGTATGCAAATAATTCTTGAACATCAGTGAACGTTAATTATTGAGCATGAAAAATAAGTCATCTCTTAAGAGCAAGCCTAAATGTGGCTTCTGAAGCAGAAATCAATACATAGCGGGGGTTTATTTTGAGGGAAAAGCTGTACTATATTAGGGTAATGTACTCATCAGCACTTGTGATGACGTAACAAGAATATTTCGCACAAAAGGTATTCAATCACTTAGATGAAAAACACACCAAAGTATAACGACTTCCTAAATAGAAAATTATAATTTCCAAAAAAACTAAATAAATAAGCAACCATTACAAACATTTTTTGTAGATTAGATTCCAGATTCTCAAAAAAAAAAAAATCAAATGTAACTTTAAAAAAGTAAATAGCAAATTCTAAAATAAAAAGTTCTATTCACATTTTTACAAAGAACAGCCACCAAGGTGGGCTTTTTACCTATAATTATTATTCAATTATTCAATTAAATATAAGAATTAAAGTAAACAATGAAATATGGAGAAATGGACAATAGTAAATTTTTCCGATATTAAAATTAAATAAAAAGATAAATTATATTAAATTGAATATATTTAAGTAAATGTAATTCAAATTGAAGCAAACGATAAAAATTTCAAAAGTGGTCTGGTACGCAAATGTGATCCACCAAAAATAATAGTTCCTTCCGGTGGCTAATCAATGGTGTTGAGCTCTCTGCTCCTGAATTTTTATTCAAAGCAAAAACTATGCAAAAATTTCTCTCTGACAATTCCTTAAATAACCTACTTGTCGAAAAACTCAACATATTCGCTTTTATTCCTAATACTTGAATTCATGATGATGGCTTTTAACTTCTCAAAGTGGTTTAAATAACAATGTAATTTGTTAATAACAATCTTGCCTATATAAACTCAAAATACATGTAAACTAACTAACTCTGAAAGAAGATGATTTCTTCATCGGGGAGGAGAAAAAGGTTTTTACATAAAAAAAAAAAGTGTTTTTTTTTTTTTGAAAAAAGGAAGTGATTATTAAAGAAAATGAAAGGTACGACAATATGTTAAGAGTACCAGGACTTCCGCGGAATTCTAGAATATTCCTATTTTTTGTCATGTATATGTTTGCAAATTATTAGTAGAGCTAAGATTTTTTGTGTGCCTTATAATAATATTTCAATCTTTCTATCGAATTATAAAAATATTTTTTTTTCATAAAGAGTTTTCCTCTTCCAATTTGAATATGGATATGTTTTGCGAGATATATTTGCATTTACGTGCCAATTTAAAAAAATCTGTTATTTCAATTTAGTGTTCCTCATTTCTTATGCTTCTATATAAGGTACTTATGCACATAGTGAACCTAAAATATTTTTCTCTAAATAATACCTAATTCTTAAGAAATAAATTTGCAAATGAAAAATAAAAAAAAAATTAAAATTTCTAAAATTATGAAGCTCTATCAATTTTTCCAAAGAAAATGTACAATAATATCATCAAAAACATAGGTTCACTGTATTTTGTGTATAATTTCTATACGATGAGGGAAATATTTTGTATATTTATGAAATATTATTTTAAAAATGGTACTTGAATGCAAAGATATCTCGCAAAACATGTCCATATTCAAATGAGAAGGAAAAAAAAATTATGACGAAAAAATTACTTTTACAGTTCCCTATAGTGTATTTTTAACACTCTCTTTTCAATTAAACAGCGTCACATATTCCCCTAGTAGTGACTTTTAGAATTTTTCACGGAATCCTTTGTTCCACGTCTTTTTTAATCTACGTGATTTTGCATAATTCTCAGAATTAGATCTAGTGCAGAACACTAAGTTCTGTCAGTTTAATTATGGTGTGTGTGTGTGTTTGTGTGTGTGTGTTCGCGCGCGCGCGCTCATAATTCTCAGAATTAGATCAAGTGCAGAACACTAAGTACTGTCAGTTTAATTATGGTTTCCTTGTATATGTGTGTGTGTGCATAATTCTCAGAATTAGATCAAGTGCAGAACACTAAATACTGCTAGTTTAATTATGGTCTCCCTTGAGTGTGTGTGTGTGTGTGTGTGTGTGTGTGTGTGTGTTTTAAGTTTACAAGAAAAAAATAATTAGATTCTAGTCAACGCTCTAAATCTAATCATAGATTCAAACCTTGGGGCCTGAGTAATTCAAGCAACGAACATCAAAGCTGATGACTTATGAATTGAATTGTTGTTTCGATTCAGTTCTGCTTCGTGAGGAATGATGGGATCGGTTGCTTACTTGGACAATCATCAAAGTTCTAGTGTTGCGTGATGCAGAAGTTTGGAGAATTTGATAGTAGTTCATGAAGGAGGGGGGGGGGAATTCTTTGATTCAAAATTACGAGACCAGATGCCAATGTCTCTCGAAATCTAGAAGATACTAATTGAAAACCAGCAACACACCTTACATTGATTACTGCTGAAAACTTGCTGACAATGTTATAACATATTATTTTCATTTTCTTTTTGTTTAATCTTTTTATTTTATTATTTATGCAGCTGTAGTTTACAAAAAAAATGTTTTTCTCTTCTTAAATCAACAGTGAAATTTCAGTTATATTAATTAGAGCAATACTAAACAAAAAAGATGATGTGATTTGAAAATGAAAATATTATTCTTGTTACTTTTGAAAAATTTCCTAAAAATACAATTTCAAAGCTTAAATGCAAACATTAATTAATCTACACGTGTTTGTTAACTTTAACCTATTTTTTCTTTAATTCGAAATTTTTATTTATGTTTTAGAAAAAGCTTCTAAAGACTCGTGAGTTTATTGTGTAATTTTCAACCATTAAAATTTAATATTTTTCTGAGAAACAACCGTGTTTATGCATAAAATGTTTCAGTACGAAATGAGAGGAAGTAATTAACTTTCTGAACTTTTTTTTCTTCTATCTTCGAATTAAAAAAGGGCGCTGTCACGGGAAATAATTGTGTTTATCCGAAGGCTGAGAGCTGTTCACGTAAAATAAATATGAAAGTTTAAAAAAATTATTTTAATTACACTTTCCGATATACTAGAAAAAAATGAAGAAATTAACTTAATTTTAGTTTAATCACTATCATCCTTGTAATAATGTAATGTATATCATACAACGAAATTATAAGGATAGAATTCTAGTACAGTCCTAACGAAGTCTTTGATGATGAAGTCTTTTAGTTTATATATATATAAACTAAAGTTCTCTCTAAGTATGTGGCCGCGGAAGCCTAGTGGTCATGGTTTCGGATTCGTGGCCGGTTCAATCTTTGGCCGACAAAGACCCGCTGTGTAGCCTTGGCTGGTGCACGTTAAATCTGTTGAGACCCAAAGTCCTCCTGTGGCGTAGTGTGGAAGTTAAGAGTTAGGATGCCAGCGCAGGTGTCATCCTCGTCACTTGGCCGAGATTCAAAATTACGAGGTCCGTCTCCAACAGCCCTCGTGTCGCTTCTAGTGTGCGTTAGTAAAAACTAAACTCTCATATGTATGAACTAAATTTGTGTGCAAAGTAATGATAAATTACATATTTAGAAGATTATCCAAAGTTAAATTTAAGAAGCTAAAAATTGAATAATCTTTAAATTACCGTAAGTATAATATTACTAAAAATATATAATACACACATATACATAATCTAATAATAGATTATACAACTATGACAAAATAAAATTAAGCTATATTTATTATGTAATTTAAAAATATTTCATTACCACAAGTGTCATAACAGGCAAAAAGATATTTTAGTAAATATACTATATTATTTTATCACAAATTATAACACTAATGAATTTATTTCTGATGATAAAATTAAATATTTAATATTATCTAATATTACATTTTCCGAAATTTAATGATTTTTTTTTATTATAAATTTGTTTGTTTTGAATTATAGATAATTACAGATATTCTAAATTCAAATTTAATTTTTTGTTTTTGTGGCTTATTTTATTATGTTATGTGTGTGTGTGTGTGTGTTTGAATTTTGTAATATTTGCTTTTATGAATAGCTATAATATTTAATAGTTTTAATTTTGATTTGATAAGGTATAATGTGTGATTTACATATTTGTTA
>BMAW01072812.1:253364-327146 GCA_019974015.1 Nephila pilipes
GCATAAACATACACCGCACATGTATGCACATTCACACATATTCACAAACATACACATTTGCATACGCACACATGCATAGACATATATACATATTTATATATACATATACACCACACATGTATAGACACATGCATAAACATACACCCCACCTATATGCACATCCACACACATGCATAAATATACACCGCACTTGTATGCACATGCAAAAACATACACAAAACTACACATTTGTATACGCATCCACACACATGCATAAATATACACCGCACCTGCATGCACATACACACACATGCATAAACATACACATTTGCATACGCATACACACACATGTACAAACATACACATTTGCATACACATACACACACATGCACACACGAGTGTACACTGTTCGCGTGTGAAATATAGAAAAATAACAAAAAAATATAGTTAAAACAAAAAGAAGAATTTTAAATAAGTTTCTTTGATATAGATTTTTATGAAGTTTCAGTTAATAGGAACGTATTATATCATTATTAGATTACTTGAATATTTCAATAGCAGAAAAGAAAACACTTTTAAGACAGTTGAATAATTTATTGAATGAGAATAAAACTGCCTTCATAGGAATATTATTTCTAAGGAAATTTAATTTCATTGCAATATAATATATTGAGATTTTATAGTCTCGAGCCGATAATTTGTGACTGTAAAATTACATCATTGCAATATTATTTAAAATGCAACGAGAAAATTTCTATTGTGAGTTATAAAAGACGTATTCAAATATGTTTTTTTTTCTTTCAACATTTCATTTTTCTGCAAATAAAAATATTATAGCGAAGTGATCATTAATTGCTTATTTATTTCAAAACAATAAAAAAACAAAATAACTGTTTTCAATTTATTGTAATAGTACGTTACTTTTCCTTAATTTATACACTTTAAAATTATTTTGATAAGTTGTATGAATTTCTTAAGTCAATTTATGAAATCCTATTTTCTTCAAAATGTTTCAATATTACATTGAATGTGAATTTTGAATCATCTTATGAACAAAGATCAAAAGTCTAAGCAGAATAATAAAACGTATCAAATCTATTAGTTTCTTTTTTAGTATACGTTTTAATGTAACACAATAGATTTGGTTGGGTTGGGTTTTATTAACACCGCACTAGAACACGAGAGCTATTGGCGACGGAACTTGAAATTTTGAACCTCGGTCAATTGACGAGGAAGACATCTGAACGACACCCCCCTCCCTCTTAACTTCCGCATCACGCCAGTGGGAGAACTTTGGACCCCGACAGATTTAACGTACAACATCCCCGACTACATGGCGAGTCAATAACACAACAAAAGCTGATGTGTCTTTGCTGCGAGCAACTGACAGTCGTTGTTTCCTTCGAGAGGTATGTTCGATTCCGGTTTCAATTCTGTATATTCAATTCCCGTAATGTTAAGTAATGGGGCTCACACCTGAGCTGGTATCTTTCCTTTAACATGGGAATGTCTTTGGTAAATAAAGATGATGCTTCTTTGAGAGATACCCTAAAGATCCATCTCCGTTTTCGACCTATTTTCATATCAACCAATTTTTGACTTTTTTTTTTACGTATTTTCTAATACCCAGATCACAGATATACAATGTTTGACGTAGAACAGCTAAGTTTTGTGTGCGTGTGCTCGAAACATTACCTTTCACTCACTCACTTACTTATCCTAAAATGAAGAGTTGAATATCCAAAAAGTTTAACGTTCATCAAACCTGCTTCAAGAAGGATCTTTATTGGCATCAAACTTGTGGAGGTTTCAAGTCCTCCGGTTGACATTGTGTAGAAATTAGAATGATTAAATTGGCATAGGTGTCGTCCTAATCACTTGACCGAGGTTCCATATGCCGAGATCCGTTGCTAAAAGGCCGATTTGTAGCTCTAAAACCTTTGGATGAACTCGTTTTTTTGCGAATACCACCAATAGAATGACGATGCTTCCAAGTGAGGCATTAATAAAACAGAATCAATTGATCAATATCTCTACAAACGAGTTGGATAAGCTTGAAATGTCATATTTTACTTAACATTATTTTTACGAAATTATAACTCATTGATAATTTAATTCAGTTATAACTATTTCTAATTTGAGGTGATTTGACCACTGTTACACAGACTTTATTAAGAGTTTTTAAAACGTTTTTCTGAATTTCACTTGGTGTGTGTGTGTCATCAAATTTTCGATCGTTAATTTAACCAACTTCCCATCGAGCTAGAGCTTTGAAATTTTGGGAATCGTTCGTACTCGCCTTACAATGCAATATTTAGACATTTGTGACGTTTTAACTAATATATCAATAATTTTAATAAGTCAAAATATTCTTTCCTCTCGGCGGTTTTAGGATTGAGGAAAAAATTTCTTTCCCCCTCTGGGAGCACCGGGCACTCCCCACGCAGCATGCGGTATCGTAAACCTTTTGTACTCACAAAGGGGAGATACTATCTCCCCTTTACTATCTCCGAGATAGTAAGGGTTGCTGACTTTTAGTCAGTAATCATTCGCAAGAAAGAAAGTTTCCAATATTTGGCACCATGTCTTATCACAATATTTTTTTCTGAATTCTGGTTCCCATTTTTTTTAATAGAATGACTTACAAACTTTCAAATACATGTTTTGATTTTATGAGTATTATGAATTTTTGAATACCCTCACAAAAGTCTCTTAAGTTAAAAATGTCTCTTTTAAAGTTAAAAATAACTAACAGTTTTAACTAATATTTCAATAATTTTCTTTAATTAACTTTGCCTCCATATAAAAACGTTGTTTTTAAAAACGTTGGTTTTTATATCGAATTATTACTATTGCTTTTACATAACTCGAGTAACAAAGTATAAATAAATTACAGAACCGTTATATATAAATTATTGGAAGAATCTCAGAACGTATAATTAGTACAAAAAAGAAAATATAAGATCACTTAAGCAATCTGAACATATTTGTTATAAGCGAATTAGATATCCGTCGATTTACGTAAGAAAATAGTTTTTTAACTGAACAACTTTGAAGTTAATAGAAGCAAACCGAAATGTTTATTTTTTATCCATTTCTTTACAGAGTTGTATTATTTATTCGAATAGATGTCACAAACCAGACTCGTTTTCTTTTTTTATGTATTATGTACTCGGTTTTCATTTATTTCTTCAATATAAGATAATTTTCTTTTCGTAATCTGTCTGGAAAGTTTCTTTTGTGTAATGTGAGAAAACTTTTAAAAAAGTAGTTTTTAGGTAAAAGTTCTTAGGCTGTGAATAAATTCGGTAAGAATTCGAGAATGCCCCCCTTCCCCAAACAATAAAATATTTGGAAAATTTCCTTTATTTGCATTTCTTTTTTAATGTAAACATGGCTTTAGTCTGTGCTTGTTTAAACCCATGGCAACTTCAGCAAATTATTTTCCAAAAATATAAAATTCAAAGAATATAAAAGTGGGAAGGGGAGGGTAGTTAGGGAGAATTTAGTTACGAACTGGATAAAATTTATAAGTAAATTTCTGTCTATAAGAATATAACTCTTTTACTTTTTATAATTCCTTAAATTCATTTATCGAAAGAAAAAAAAACATTTGGAATTTCATTATTACCTTAAAACTTTTTTTTAGCTTTTGGTAATCAAATGTTGCTCTCAAATAAAATATTAGCATTTCACTTTAGAATACTCTCGATTTTCATTCAATCGTTTTAATAACGTATAATTGACTACGATGTAACATGCTTATGTACTTATAATCTGTATTTTTTATAACATGATAAAAAAAATTGCAAATATCTCTCATTCAACACTCTAAACATTCCAGTATTACTCAAATGATATGTTTAAAATTTTGATGCATATATTTATCTTTTGTTTAGACTAAGGAATTTTCGCAATAACCTATAGATTATATGAGGATGCTTAGAAAATTAATGGTGCTAAGATTTGGAAGTAGGAATCGGGTAAATTGCTATTAGTTAGTTTTTTATTAACGTCGCACTAGAAGCAACACTAGGGCTATTGGCGACGGACCTCGTAATTTTGAACTTCGGACAACTGACGAGGACGACACCTGAGCTGGCACCCCTCTCCTAACATCCACACCACGCCAACGGGAGGACTTTGGGCCCCGAACAGATTTAACGTGCATCTGCCCCGGCTACACGGCGGGTCTTTGGCGGCCAAGTATCGAACCCGCGACTGAACGAAAACCACCAGCCGCAAATCCACGACCTTGACCACTAGGCTACCGCGGCCCCGGTAAATTGCTATTAGTAAGTAGGGATATCGTTGAATATTAATAATTATTAAAAAAAATAACGGAAATATATCTAAATAAAATGTATAGTATATTAATGGATCCTTGTGAACATAAAATTGCAAATTACAGCTGTTGATGTTGATTTGTTTGGTTTCAGGAAGTAGTAGGCTCAAATAACATGGATTATAGAAAATTTAGTCCAATTTGTTTAGAGCCCTAAGTTTCTACCTCGATTTTTTTTAGTTATAACTAAAATTTACGATACTGCGTATGACTTCATTCTACAGCTTCCTGAAACCAAACAAATCAACATTTAAAGCTGTAATTTATAACATTGCGTACACGAGAATAAATTTTTTCTTGTTATCTAAGCTATTTCTTGGTAGTAATTAAAAATTTATCCCCTTGTATCGACCATTGATCATTTTTTGTTTCTGAGAAGTCCATGAGTATGACGCTCTTTGCATCCCAAAAAATACTCGCCGTAAATTTTCTGGACGATGGGACCGTCATAGCCTTCTTTGAAGCAGATTCATCTGAACTAATCTATTCTTCTGGTTAGTGTTTGAAGTCCGTCACGAAATGAGGAATCCAGGTGTCATGGGCGATGATAACTCCAAACGTTGACAGTCAGAGCTAACTTGTGAATCATTGTCAAGATTGTTTCGGCGCCTATTAATAACGACAGCACACAATGGTAACACTAATTTGCCTTATTTAGACTAATACAAGTTCTACACTATGCCGCTCTCTCGTCAATTACAGGTACTTAATGAGTCTCCTCTTACATGTTCAGTTATTCTGATTGGTTGACTGTTTAATACCGTCTCAAATAAAAAAAGGCATGAGGTGTATTGGGGACGGATCTCGTATGTTTGTGCCTCAGTCAAGTGACAAGGATGACACCAGAAAGAGCACTACATTCCTCTTCCACTTAACGCCTTTGAGGAGAACTTGAAACTTCGACAGATTTCACATGCTACTCTCCAAGGTAAGCCTTTAGTGACATTAAAACCACCACTCGACGTATTTGTGCAGGGAAGTAATTAGTTTTTAAGAAAACAAAGGTTTATAAATATAACATACGCATATTTAAATATATAGGAGGACTACAATCTATTAAACTTTATAACGCATTCCATTAACAGATCATTCACAAATTGCGTTTCCGCGGTGTTCGCTTTGTGCGTAACCATTTATTTAAATCTACTTAAATCCCCGGTTGCTTAGGATCCGGAAATTTTCCACGTGAATTATCCTCATATTTATTAGAATCAGAACACTATTCTAATGTTATTTATTCGGTTTCATCAATAACTTGATTGTTAATAATTCAGCGATCTAACATGTAATACGAGATCCCATTTATAACTTACAGATATGCTTAAAACATGCATAAATTTATTTAATCATTCACTTTCCGTAAAGCGTTCTATGATGCATTATACGGGATTACATTGTATGTATTTATAAATATACGTATAATATAAGATCTCCCTACGGAATTTAACCAATATATGTACTTAAATATCCGTAATATCATTCAGTTAGTAAGGGAATAGAGAATTATTTATTTTTATTTAGTTATATAAATATTACAATGTGAAGTTGCTCACTTCAGTTTTGATGATGCACTTGCTGATATAATTAGACATCAAAAGTAACATATTATTTAGTCCTTTTCAATTTCCTACTAGTCGATGACTTAGAAAGATTATTTCTACTACCATAGTAATTTCACTTTAATATGGGAATTGAAACTCCATTTCGTGATATTTTTGTTACAAATAAGAATTGATACTAGGTGATGATTCATTATTTTAACAGTCAGAAACATAAAGGTTTGAAATATGGATTGTGATGAATTCTTAAAAACACGATGAAAGGATTAAGTATTAGAAATGTTATCATTTACCTGAATATCCAAAGTCTTTTTAAATTTTTCTGTTGTCCATTTAAAATTTATTAAAATATGACTTAAAATAATTCTTATGCCAACACCTATGAAATTTTTCAATATTTTAATTTTGAAATTGATAAGTAATTAAGTTACTGTTACAACAAATATTTTATTAATATTTTATAGTAATATTTCTATCATAGATAAATACATATTACTCTTCGAGAATGAAATTTCGTAACATAAAACTAAAAATATTTTATATCACAAATATTGATGCCTAAAATATATATTGTTGGTTATTCTACATCAATAAAATCATTTTTATTATAGTTATCATTTGGGATGATTGAATATAAATCAACTGGATTAAATGCAATATGTGTGTGTAGGATTTTCCAGCTAATTATAAAAGAATTAATTTTATTTTCCAATGTACTGTAAAACCAATTCCTCAGATACTCGATAGATGGCCCCCACGAATCAGCGCCATGTGATAGCTCATGCAACGCCACCCATTCCAAAATAAAACTGAGCGACGTTTCGTTCTCGCTCTCTTTCCTCCACTTTCCGCTTCTCTTCTCCTTCGCATTTCCCGCGTCGGAAGTAAACTCCGAACGCCAGAGCGCGTTCCAGCGCCCTTCGCCGGTATGGGTTAAATAAGGTAACCATCTATTTTGCTCCGATGAACTGGTCAATTCGTCATCTCCTGTTGTATATATTTCTCACTCTTCATCATCTCTTCTAATAAATGAAGCAAAACAAGTTGAGTCTCATCATTGAATTACTACAAAATCAGCGTAGAAACCGGTAATGGAATTACTCCCTAGACAACCAGCCCTTTGCGTAAGAGCAAGCCAGTGTAGATTCGGGATGTACAATCTCATCGCCCCACCGTCTCTCTCTCTCTCTCTCTGTATATATATATATATCCAGAATTTAACTATCTTAGTGGCTGTGCTGGATGTTTTATTGAGGTGTTGAAATATCTCATTTATCAAACTGATAGGTAAATAAGTTGTTATTACAAAATAAAAAATTTACAGTAATATTTCTATGATAGATAAATGTATATTTCTCTTCCAAAATGAACTTTCATAACGTGAAACTAAAACACCTTTTTTATCATAAATATTGCTATCTGAAATATTGTCTGTTATTCTACATCAATAACATCAGTTTTATTTTAGTTATAAATTGCAATGATTTAATTTAAATAAGTTGGGTAAAATGCAATATGTATATCCAAAATTTAATGGCCTTAGTGACAGTGTTAGACTCTATATTGTAATGTTGAAATATGTGAAACAAGAGAGTTTCTTAAAAATAAAAACAGAGCTAATTTTACAAAAGAAAGGGGAGTTATTATACTTTCTGCTTTATTTTCATCCCAAAACATATAAATTTATCTTTAAAAAATAAATTGAAGCTAATTAAATGATCTGAATTAATACATTTTGGAAACTTTAATAGAATTAATCCCTTTATCAGCTTTTCCATTGCGTGTATTAAATTTTAAAATAGTTTATTTTACTAGATTAATTAAATTAATGCATCCATTATAAATGAATAAAAAGTTTAATTGTTTCGTTGTGGGGTTTCCGCAATGAAATATACTCATAGATATATATTTTTAAACTATATTGTTTTAAATAAATATTTATGAATAAAAATACATCTCTATCGTTTCAGAAAGAATATATTTAGTACGACTTATAGTAAGAATTATATTAATAACGATCTCGACAACTATACGAAATTATTTACGATCGTAACAATTTTATATCGTTAACAATGATTGTGACAACTTTATAACATTAATAAGGACTATAATAACTTGACAACATGAATAAAACACGATCAGGACACATTTATAACATTAATAACGATAATAATAACTTTATAATATTAATAGCGATCTTGACACACTTTATAATAGTTTTTTTATTATTATTTTATGTTCATTTGAAATTCTATTTCTTTTGAAATCAAAATGGCGCAGAATATGGATAATATGATAGAATGTTAGATTTTTTTTTCAACAACAACACTTTTTTCACTCTACATTGCAACAGAGCCTTGAAATTCAATTTAAGACTTTCACTCTAAGAGAGAAATATTAAAGATCCCCAAGAAAAAAAAATCAGTTTTTCAACGGATATAGAACTCAAATATTCCTTCCTGAAAGATTTGAAATCGAAGACGCGATGCAAGTGAAATATGTATCTACCAATACTCAAGATATCTCTAAATTTGGCAAACACCTGCTTCTGCTTGAAATTTTGCTTTTCAGAAAGACGCTTCAGAAGAAATCTCACGCTATTCTTTTTCAATTGAATATCGAATATTCCAAAGATTCAGGACTTATGTTTACGATATGAGAATATCCTTCCTATAAAAATTTCCTTTTCTCTACATCAACAGTACCAAATATATTATATAAGCCTATTTTTGTATACTTGAATTATTATTTAGAAAGGGTTTAAATTTAAATATTTGTTGGAAATATAATGAAGGGTTGATACTGAAGAAATTATTTTAGAAATTGTTAGTCCTCCCATCTATGCTTACCCATGAATGTATAAAGCCTTTTTCCTTCTGACTTTTTTGCAAACTTAAATTATTTGGAATAAAATAAATAGAGAGAGAGAAAGAGTTTCAAACACGATGTTCTATAAATATTATATCTTCTGAAAAATTCTATCAATTTGTTACGTGAAATAGAAAAACACATTTTTCGTTCATTTAATAATATTTATTGTACAATGTAATTTTAGTCGTTACTTATAGCCTCTTGCTAACGTGATAGTAATTTGTAAATGCCATTTTTGAAAAATGTCCTGTCTTTTGAGATTAAATAGTGCTTGGTTCATATCAGCTTCAGTTTTTAGTTTCTTTTCCTTCAAAAAAGTTTGCCGTCGATTAAGCAGGTAATAACTGAAGGATGCTATGCATGGAGAATACGGTGGATGTGGTAAAATTTCACAGCCTAGCTCTGCAATTTTCTAACGTGTCGATAAAGCAGCGAGTTCTCTTGCATTATCAAGATGCATATGATCTGCTTTATTTGAAATCGCTGAATCTCTTCTTCGTGTACTTTATTCAAATCATCGACTTAATGACAGAATCTCTTCGAATTAAGCTTTTTGTTAGGTTTCGAAATCTCACAAAGTATTGGTAATTGGAAGTTCCGCCCTATATACAGCATTATTTTATTCTAGTTAGCTTTAGAGGTAGAGGAATCAGGTTGTTGGGTTTATATTAAGCTTCTTCCCTTAACAATTTTTGGTAGGTAATCAACTTTTCATTACCACCAAAAGAGTTAGTTTTGTTCCGAGTAAGTATAGATGTTCATATGATGATTATTAAGCAAATTTTCTGACATAACTCAAGAGGCACTCATTTCAAATATTTATAGACCAATTCCAGAAACGGCATACTCTATACTGTTAAATGAATATTATTAAATTTTGATAAATGTATTATTTCTTTCACTTCCAAACGAGCAAAACTTTGCAGCAGACCAAATATATACTCTTAGCATTGTTTCATTAATTCTTTGTATTTCTTATAATTATATTCAGTGGATAGTTGCGACACGTATAATAGTTTCAGGTTTACAGGATAAACAATTTTCTATATCAATGTAAATAATACAGAGAATTACTTCTTTTGCAACTACACAGCGTTTTCGTAAGAAAGAATTTTGAAGAAAGTTATATCTATACCTCTTTAATAAAATGATTACGGGTAGTAAATATTTTGAAAATTAAAAATTTTATTTGTGTAATGTACTGTTCCATTTAAAGATTGATTGATTATTTATTCAAGTTAAAAAGCAACACTAGGACTATAGGGCAAACAGCCCAAGTTAACCAAACCCATCCTTAAAATGTTTGAGGTACTGCATCAGTTCTAAGTAGGAGAACTAAAGAAACCGCTGCCATTATTTAGCGGTCGTAATATTACGGTGCCTGGCGTCACCAAAATGTTATTCATGCGAACGAGTCGTGATTTCCTCACATCCAATGCTCTTCAGGAAACAATGGGTTTGTATTGACATCTTAGTTACGTCATTCATCGCAACATTGCAGGCGCCAGATAACGGCTCCGTTTTTTCCTAGGAAACCATAACTTTACTCTCGGATTTTTCTTCAACGAACGGATGAAAAAACGATTGTCGATAGAGGTAAATACATATGGAATACGTAGAGGTCTATACATTCTGAGAAAGGAACGCTATGTGATATGTTAGAAGCTGTAAACCTCCGAATAATTGACTGTAATGTAGAACGTGGTTTACAACTAATAGTGAAATTTCATTGTGTGTTTTATAGTTATATGTATAACTGTACAATTAATTTTCTTTCAGAATAATATTTTGCATTGTATTAAAAACCAATACCGACAAATTCCGCGAAGTCTAGCTAAAACTTAAACTTTATTGTGTCATTGTATATATCCCTCAAGTTGGGAGATGTCACTTATCGTAAAGTACTCACTGATCCAAACACAAACAATTGCGAAAATTTGCATTTGTTTCACGGTACGAATACTTCATACACGCTACAAAATCTCTAAGCTTTAGAGTGTTCTGTATATTTGAAAAGCAATTCAATATTTTTTTAATATTTTCCCCACATTCATAATTGCAAAACAGTGTTTTATGGGATGTTACCTTTTGAATTAATTTTATTCTAATTAGCATTCTAAAATTCTAAATTTCTTTCTCAAAAACGCTTTTGAACGAAAATGTTCTGCATTTATAGTATATTGATACGGTTTAATTTAATCATTTCAAGAAATGTTTTAAGAATACAGTAATTAAATAGCGTAAAATTAGTATTATTAATACTTCGTGATTTTACCCATTATGAGGGAGATTAAATTAAAAGTTCATATCTAATTAAAGGTACCTAATTTATTTAAAATAATTAGGTTGTTTCTTTTGAAATTATTAAACATAAGGCTTAGAGTTATTACTTTATTGATACGTTAAAATCATCTTTCATTTATAAATATAGCAATTTTGAAAGATTATTATAAATACCGCCATTTTTAATAAATTTAAATTAATTCATTTTGATGTGCATTTGAGAATTTAGACAAACAATTCTTGCATTTCACGAATAAGGATAACTTATTTTGTGTTCACTTATTTTTTTACTGTAAATACAGAGATAATATTTAGGAATAATCTACAGATTAATTTTGACAGAAAGAATTCTGTCTTAAATATATTATTCATCACTTATTAATACATTAAATTAAATAACAAATGTATTTTAGGATAAATAGCTTTAATTATATATATGTAATTTAGCATTACGTGGTCCAGTGGTCCATACCCATTAACCGTAGCAGCTCATCTCTTAATAAACAATCAATTCAAGTAATTTAATGAATGCCAAAGCAAATTTATGTCAATAAATTAATAGAATTAACACAAAATTATTTCTAAAATGTACACTTATTGCCTGCATTACTGTTGAATGTTTTTAAAATGTTTATATATCTTCCCAAATCAAGTTCCCGTTTAATTCAACCAATACGCCGCACAATAATGAGGCCCGGTCAGATGACAAAGCCGACATGTGAGTGAGCATTCCACTCTCTACGTTACTCCACGCTAACGTCAGAATATTGAAATGCGCAAGATTTAATGCGCATCTGTCATACCACCAATCGGACATGTGTTCATTTATCTGCGAAACAGATTACCACGGCCTTTCAATAATTAGATTTTTTTTAAGTTAAAGAAACAATGAAAATATAATGAGACGTTATTTAACGTAATGTTTAAAAATAACTTTGAAATTAATGCTTTTTTTTAAATATGTGTGGCTAGAGAAGTTTATTGTTGGACATATCACTCTAAATACAAGTATTAGTATTGGAATATCAGAAATTAAATAATTTTTATCTCTTATTCTGCCGTTTTCCGATTAACTTTATTTGGATTAATATCACACTAGAATGAATTCGGTTTTTTTTCGGAAAAGATTTCATAAATGAACTTTTGTCGGATAATTGATAATGATGAGCTGTGATTTAGACCAACAAAAAACTAACCGCTTAATTATTTATCTTTGTTAGTGAGATTTTGAAGTATGATTAATTTATAATTATAACTTATTTCTTTGATTTACTTACTGATTGTTAATTATCTTCTCAGAATGTACTCTAGGGCTATTGATAATTTATCTCTTAATATTAAGTTAGAGTCATATGACGAGGACAAAACCTGAGATGTCGCCACAAGTTCCCCATTCACTCCCCGTTAACGAGAGGAATTTAAGATTTAATCTGCATAAGCTTCTCTACACGACAGAAAAATGCTAGTTTCGAATTAATATCTTGCTACTAACTATGAATTATTATGTATTAATGTGAAATATCTACTACCTTGCAGATCATTCCTTTAGCCATTTAGATCTCCAACTGTCTTCTCCCTGGCATACCTGGAAATGTACGTGCAAATATCCTAGAACGTTAACGATTCAACCCAAGAGTTGGAAACAATTTTGAAAGAGAGTTTCTTCATTCAATGAGTGAAAGTAAGAGTTTACGTCCAAGAGCCGTAACTGGCTATGCTCCATCCAAAAATATGTATATATAGTCTAAATGTTTCAAAAAAATGAGGAAAAAAATAGATCAAAATGATTGAGATAAAAGAGGGTCGAAAATGGAAAATAATCGCTAGGTTCCAGAGGATGCGTCCTATGTGTTTACCAAAGAAGTAAACCTCACAGGGCAGAAAAAAGATCAATCAGGATCATGATTCCCGTTCTTTTCTAAAGAGACTAAGCCTCCGAGAGGAAAAAACAATTCCTCAAAACGCTATCCCACAGCTTGTATCCAGGTCGAAAGTGAACAGTCTCTTTATTGAATCATTGACATTGTACAGGTCAAACTCTTGAATACATTATTCGGTTGTTCTGAAAACGTAACTGTTTCTTTTTCTATGCATATTCATCCCCTCCACTCATTTACGTGACTTTTTTCTGCGTTTTTAGTTTTTATGTGTTAGAAAATACATAATAATAGTTTTCTTAATCTCTTTGGAAAGACAGAATTGTGTCAAAAACTACCCTCAACTCTCAATATGGTTGTTTCATCCCCATTCAAGTTCCAAGGTTCATTCTATTTCCATTATCAAATTTGTTTTAAGAATAACTATGTTACATTTTAGTATAGTATATATTATTGTTTATATGTTATATTTATAAAACATCCTCGTACGTAACATAAGTTTGATAATTATTTGTTAAAAGGATAACTTCATTTACTCTTATTCTCTTAAAAATATATTAAGCTACAATTTTTCTTCCGCTTGTAAAAGTTTAAAAGAAAGTATACAGTAATCGAACATTTTAGAAAGTTAAATATTGTAACTATTCGAATCCATTCTCACTTTGATCTTTCAAAGCAGAATTGTATTGATTTGTATTGAAAAACGCAGAGGAATATACCAACTTTGAATGGCTAGTGTTACAAAACTAAAGAAGTTAAAACCCTCTTTTGGAAAATTAAATTTAAAAAAAACTCTTTGAAGTTTATAAAGCTACAGAGTTCAATGTGACCTATTAGAGAAACATGAATGATATTCAGTCGATAATAGAATTAGTTTCCTCCTCTTTTTCTAATAGTGGAAGCAACCAAATCTGTATATTCAAACAAGTAATGATAGTAACAATGGACTCGTAAGTGAAAAAAGGCTGAAAGTATTTTCTTGAGATATGGCTCAAAAATAAGAACCTTCAGCGAATCAAGGTCCTAATCAAAGATTTCTTATAAGTAAGTACTAAGTTAACTTCTGTTTTTAACTACACTCCATAAAAAAAAACGACGCACCAAGAAGGAGTTGTCCAATGGAGAAAAAAAATTGGCGGATAGGAATATTATGTACAGAATAGAAAATGATTAAGGAATATATTACAGAATAGAAAATGATTTCAGAAAAATCGAATGATTTATTTTAGAATTACATAATTACAAATTAGCGAGCTTAATAAGGTGTTGACCCTCCTCTAGCTTGGATGCAAGCTGCCTCATGAAGGGGCATAGTGTGATAAAGCTCCCTGGTGGTATCCTGCGGCATTTCTTGCCACATTAGCTCCAATTGAAATCAACATTCCCTGGTAGATGCAGTCGTCTTCCCATCATATCACAGACATACTCGATTGGAGAGAGATCTGACTTTCCAAGGAAATATATGACAAGCTGTAAGACAGTGCGTAGAACAAGTACTGTATGTGATCTAGCATTATCTTGCTGAGAAATATGGCCAGGGTACTGCAAAAGGAATGGTAGCAAAACAGGTCTCAGAATTGTCATTGATGTACCGCTGTGCTGTAAGTGTGCCTCTAATGACGACCAAAGACGTCCGGCTATCAACGGAAATGGCACCCCAGACCATAATTCCTAGTCGAGGACCCGTGTGGCGTGCAATAGGGAAAGCAATATCCGCACGCTGTCCTGGGCGTCTCCAGACAGGACTTCGATTATCTTCAGGACACAATTGTAAGCGGGATTTGTCGTTAAACACTATACGTCCCCAGTCAGCATCATTCTAACCTGATCGAGCCAATAACCATTGTAATCTGGCTCGACAGTGTGCAGGCGTGAGTGGGAGGTGGCGAAGAGGTCGATACGAGAGTAGATTTAGCTCCATCAGATCAGCCGTCTGAGAATGGTCATGGAGGACATTCGTGTGCGGGTCGCACGTCTGATGATTGATAGCGATGAATCAGGCGCTGTGACAGCTGATCTGAAAATCACTCTGTACTCCCAATCTGCTGTGGCTCTAGGTCGACCGCTACCACCATGACTCTGAAATCTGCCATTGTCCACCCATTCTTGCCAGCATCTTTTAATCGCCAAATCGTTTCGACCCATAGGATGAACGATTCTCCGATTTTCCCAACCTCCCTCTTTCAATCCAATGATACGGCCTCTTTAAAACTCTGACAGTTGCTCGTAATGAGATCTAATTCAGGTGCGAGGCATTTTTTCAGTCTTTGAAAGGTATCCTAAATCGCAATGCAACAACAATTTGACAATCAGATTGAGAATCGCTTCATATATATATACCTGCTGAGTGCGTAGTTCCGATGCGCTGCAGTTCCCGCTATTCATTCGTTGGACACCAAATTTTAATCATTTGCATGTTTGGTCCAAATGTCTTTTCATGTGAAATTTCATTACAATCTGACAACTCTTTCTTGGTCCGTCGAATTTTTTTTTTTTCTGCTATAGAGTGTATTTTAGATATGAGCGAGCATTAGCTGCAACTTGCCTTGAGGAGCAATCGTTAAATACGCCCTTTATATACTAACGTATATCTGTTCGTGAATATTTTAATTAAAATTTTACTACAGTGGACGGGCCTCAGGGAAGATGATTATCTTACTCTTAACCAGTAGCTCTCATTCAATGCAATTTTTTCTTTGCAGATAATTAAGGGATAAATGGATTTTTCTTCCGTTATCGTTCAACACTCATGAACCGAACGCGAGAATAACTGCAGCCGTAGAGACTGTAACATCAAACACGTTGCAGTTAGAATATCTGAAAAAAATGTGGGATGAGTTCTGTTATCGATTGCGTATTAATCGTGTTTCTGTTGGTGGTCGCATTGACCATTTGCTATTTTATTTTATCTTACTCAAAAAGGTTATAAATTATTTAGTTTTGATAGTAGGTCATCAAACTTGGAATATTCTTTAACAAACAACTCGAACAAATATATATTCTAGTGTACCATATTTCTATTCTTTATATATTGTTACAAAATTGCAATGACGATTTCCAAAAAAGTTGTTCTTTTGAATGAAAAGAAACATTCACAGGGATTTCATTGGCTGCCAAGGAAAGCTTAAGTAATGTCCTCCCCCCAATTCTGGTGACAAATTTGGTAAAGAGGAAAAGTTGGCGAATTTCGCAAGAAAACGTAACAAGTTCCTAGAAATACTGGTATTGTCCAGAAACTTTTATTGGGATAAAAGCTATAAAATTTTCCTGAATATTGCTGTGACGTCACATATGGCCGGAACATCTATAAATACGAAAAGATGTTAAGTCGGAGGAAATTGGTGGAGAATAGAGAAAATCTGTCCGAATCGGCTGTGAGAATCCACCTGGAAGAGGTCTGTATGAATCGGGGAATTTTTTGGTACTTCTAAAAGCTGCCGAAGTCCATACAAAATATTACTTTGCATATTTCCCCACATTGTGAACTAACACATGGATCAATAAGTCCCGAGACTGTGAGGTCGTTTTTTTGCGATTTCCTCCTTCAAACGCACCAGCAAGTCAATATAATAACCACTGTTGATCGACTTACCTTTTTCGAGGTAGTCAATGAAAATCACGCCATGCGTATCCCAAAAAACTGACGCCATGACTTTGCCAGCTGATTGCTGCGTTTTCGGACGCTTCGGACGGCTTTCGCCAGCTGTGCGCCACTGCCGCTTCGACTCTGGAGTGTAGTGATGTATCCATGTTTCGTCCATGGTCACGTAACGACGCAAGAAATCTTTTTTGTTGCGAGTAAATAGCGATAAACAGCTTTCTGAATCATCGACTCGTTGCTGTTTTTGTTCCATCGAAAGCAATCGCGGCACCCACTGGGAAAAAACCTTTTTCACTTTACTTCAAATAACCTTTTTCAGTAAATGCACTTCCATATGATATCTGTGTCATCTCAGCAATCTCACGGAGCTTCACTTTACGATCTTTCATTATAATTTTTGTCACTTCACTCACATTTTCCGGTGTAACGGCTTCCACAGGTCTACCCAAGCGTTCCGCGTCATTTGAATCGGTACGACCACGTTTAAACTCGGCAAACCACCGACAAATGTTGCTTTTGATGGACAAGAGTCCGGGCAACATTTTTCAATCCATTGTTTCGCTTGCACGGTGTTTTTACCCATTAAAAAACAATGTTTTATCAGAACACGAAACTCGGTTTTTTCCATTTTTTAAACAAACTACAAAACGACTTTACTCCAACCTCGATAACTCAGCTGTTTCTGGTCCGATCGACTTAAAATTTTGACACGTTTCAAGCAAAGGTTCGTACTCTAGAAAGACCTGGTTACTGGTTTACTACGAGCGCCATCTCTGGGTTAGTCTCGGAACTTATTGATCCATGTGTTAGTAAGTTGATGATCTGATCATTATTGAAGGTACTGTGAGTGTATCTGTTTGTGACTGTTATTAAAAGTGCAGTTTTGTATCTATTTGTGTCGCTGTTCTGCATAAGTGATGTATTTGTCCCTACTGAATCGTTATTCTGTCAACGTTTTGCTACCAGTGTTTCATCTTGTTCTGAATATTTGTGAAGGAAGAAATATCTGCCCTCTTCGTTGAAATAACCTGCCCTCCCCCCCCCCCCAGCGAGACCTGAATATTTATAACAATATCTTATTAATTTTATTCGAAGTCAAAATATAGCTTAAAAACATTCAAGACTCTTTTCAGTAAATGAGAACGTTTTTGCTTCCTTCACACTTTTGAACATCATTTATCATTCTGGGGGATAATTTGAAAAATGTGTAACAAAAACTTACTTTTAAGTGGCGGCATGAAAATTCACCTTTTTTTTAGAAGTCTCGTCTTGATTAAAAACGCGCTTACATAGGTTAACTTTTTCCAACTTTTCGAAACGTAGAATTGCATACTTTTACCCCTTTTACAAGCGTAAATTCCCAAAATGAAGTAAGATTTTTAAATTATCATGCTTAAGATCTTGAAAACAAGCTTTCCTAGGAAAAAATTTCTTTTTTTCCTCCTACCAGGTTTCATTTAAATTATCATTTTCATTTTCTTACTTGGTCGCTTGCTCTTTGAAACGGAACTAAAAGACGTTGTTTTTGTTTCACTTCTTTTAAGAGACGGGAATTTTAATTTCATGGACTTTTATTATGAGGAGAAAAAAAAACATGGGACAAAACAGCTGGAATTTGCATACCATTTACTTGTAATTTAAAGCAAAAAAAAATTGAGCATATTGTCACGTATTTTAATGACAGCAGAAAATGTATCTTAATCGCACTCCGTAATTAAGAAAATTCTTTTCCATTACTTTTTTTTCCTCCTAATTTTACGCTGGTGAATTTCGTAAACAATCATCACGGACGTCATTAAAATTTAGAAAATAAATTTCGTCATTATAGTAACGACTTTCAATTAAAATTTGCCCTAATTTGCTACATTTTATAAGTTTCTGAGTTCGTGAAATGTGTCTAGTTGTAAAATTTTATTATTGTAAAAATAGTTATAAAAATGTTTCTCAAAGTAACCTGCACACACACATCCGAAACTTAACGTATGAAAAAGTTAGATTTCCATAAAAAAATTAAACTAGGATTCCTACATTTAACTACATTCTTGCCCCTACTTGCTACTTACTAATTACAGCTTGTTATTTTACTCAGTAATCTTCCACAATATCAAACACCATGATAACCGAATAAACAGTAGAGGAAGAAGCATAGTGGTCATGGTCTCAAACTCGAGGCTGAAGCTGGTTTTGTCGGATTTGAGTTATGAAGGCTTTAAAGGTCCGCCTTGTAGAAGGACTGATTCACATTAAATAGGGTGACCGAGGTAGCCTATTGGTCATGGTTTCGGTTTCGTAGCCAGCAATATTCGTTGAGTCGCAGGTTCGAGCATAGACCCTCCGAACCCATAAGACCCTCCTAGGGGGGGTCGGTAGCCTAGTGGTCAAGGTCGTGGACTCGAGGCCGGCGGTTTTCGTTCAATCGCGGGTTCGATCCTTGGTCGTTAAAGACCTGCCGTGTAGCCGGAGCTGATGCACTTTAAATCTTTCAGGTCCCAAAGTCCTCCCGTGGCGTGGTGTGGAAGTTAAGAGAGGGGGTGCCAGCTCAGATGTTGTCCTCGTCACTTGAGCGAGGTTCAAAATTACGAGGTCCGTCACCAGCACCCCTCGTGTAGCTTCTAGAGAGAAGTTAATAAAAACTAAACAATTAATATCCACCCCAGAAGAAACGTTTGCACGTTACATCTGTCGGGGCCTAAAGTCCTCCCGTTGGCGTGGTGTGGATGTTAGGAGAGGGGGGTGCTAGCTCAGGTGTCGTCCTCGTCACTTGACCGTGGTTCAAAATTACGAGGTCCGTCGCCAATAGCCCTCGTGTTGCTTCTAGTGCGACGTTAATAAAAAACTAAACTAAAAACTAAACTTGGCGTGGTGTGGAATTTAGGAGGGGGTAGCCAGCTCAAGTGTCGACCTCGTCACTTGACAGAGATTTAAAATTACGCTATCCGTCGCCAATAGCCTTCAAGTTGCTTCTTGTGCGACGTTAATAAAACCACCCTCATCATCTTCCAAATATCATTGTGTAGTAGCGTTGATACACGTTAAATATAATGGGGCTGTAAGTCATCACAGAAGTGTGCTTTAGTTTAATTTAGTTTAGTTCTTATTAACATTGCACTGAAGCAACACGAGGGCTATTGGTAACGGACCTCATAATTTTGAACCTCAGTCAAGTGACGAGAACAACACCTGAGCTGGCATCCTCCTCTCCTAACTTCCACACCCCGCTATTGGGAGTACTTTGGGCTACAACAGATTTAACGTGCATCAGCCCCGGCTACATGGAGGGTCTGCAGCGGCCAAGGATCGAACCCGCAACTGAACGAAAACCACCGGCCACGAATCCGAAACCATGACCACCAGACTACTCGGCATCTACTAAAGCGTGGTATGGAAGGTAGGAGAGAAGGGTTAAAGTTCATAAGCCCTTCTCTCCTCTTCTCGTCAATTGACCATTATCAAAATTACAAGACCATTCAACAGGTACCTCTTGTAGGACGATAAACTACAAAAATAAAGTTTTATTTTTTTATGTTCGTGTCTCAACTTATATCGTTCATAAAGCAGGGCAATGAATTTTGAGAGATGATTCTTATAATTTCGAATTATAGTCAAATGATGTGGACATCTGACCAGGTTCTTCAGTCACCTGACTTTTACCTCACATTGATTGCATACTTTTATTCAAAGTTGGCTTAAAATGGAGCCACTTAATTCAAATAATTATACTTGTGGAAATCAGGATTCGAATTCTTCTTTTTACTCAAATGTTGAGAGCTCACAATCATGTCCATTGAACTACGACGTCTATTTCGCGTGTCGTTTTGGAATTCCATATACATTCCGAAGTAATGAACAATTTAAGTTTATTTCCGTAAAAAAATGTGTAATCTTTAATATAAGTACTAAGTAATAAAAGTAATCAGATCCTTTTAATTATTCTTTCAGAAATGTTTTGAAATACAGGGCAAAAAGAATTCCTTTTTTCACATCAGAAAGCCAAACACTAAATGAAAATATGAAATGAAACGTTTCTATGACAATATAATACGATATGATTAATAAAATTACACGCTTTGCAATAATGGGCAACAGTATTTCTTAATACCATAATACAACAATAATAGTTTTACTTTTACATTAAAAAAACACTAAAAGATTCGTTTAATTATATTACTTAAAGAAATTGCATTAAAAGATAAATTTGTTCTATTTAAATTGTTATTACTCGGAACGTTTATTAATACACTTTTAATTAAACAGGTTTATTAGGGGAAATGTATTCAGGGGTATTTTATTTCAGAAATTAAGTTTATTTATTATTAAATCAGTGTCGTAAGCCTATGAAAAGAATATATTAAAAACATACTGTAAAATTATGGGGTTTTTTAAAATTAAAACAGAACAATTTATAATTCTCATTATAAATTTTTTCAAGATCTATAGTATATTGAAAATGGAAGTATCAGATCTCAGGATACCATTGAAATTTAGTTTCAAGAAATTGATGAAAATTACGTTATTCCTGCATAACAATATTTTAACTGCTGCTTTACTAAAATTAGGAGCACTTAGAAGCAATTTAAGCAAGCTCATAGAACACGTAACATTAGAATTCAGTTGAATTATGTCGCATTTTCTTTTTCTCTTTATTAGCTATTTATCTATATTGTATATAGTCATTCTAAATAGAATATTTCAATTTTGAAAATTGTAAAATAAGCAAAGATTCCAAACACAATTTAATCAAATGAAATATATTATATTATAATGTATATTTATTGCCATTAGGTTTCAATAATGTTGAATAATGTAATAAATAATTAAGTTAACAAAAATATTAGACTTATAAAGTTTACTACCACTTATCTAAAGCCAAAAAGTATAAAAAAATAAATGTGATATAGGTTCACTATTTTTCCTAATAATTTCAGAGATTCTGATTTTCATTGAAATAGCAATTTTTTACTATGGCAACTTCCAGTTTACATTGGCTGATGAAAGTTGTATATTATTAGGAAACATTTTGCGACATAATTTTAACCAAAAGGTTTTCCACGGAATTTAAGTGGGAAATTCGACTTCGCCATATATATATATATATATATAGTTTCTGTAAATTTTTTTAATGTATTTCGTTTGTTTTACCATCTTTAAAGCCAAATGTACAAAAGCTCTCTATCTGAGAGAAAGAATATTATTACATAATTTTTAATGGCTTTAAAATGTCAAAAAAGTGGAGATGAAAATACAAATTAGAAACAAAGTAAAAAAGGGGTAAATTTAAATATTAAAATTAAAAGTATATTTCTTAAACCAGAAAAAAAAAAAGAAAAACTAAAAATTATAATTATTATGTTTTAATTTCTCATAATAAAATTGAAAATTTGCATTTAGGATATTTCTTAAATTTTCAAATCAAAATTTTCTTAAATTTATCCATGTAATAGTCATTCACCTGTATTTTAGACACCATTCTCATATGCCGTACAATATGGCTATAAATTAGATTTTGAAGAACATTTATTCTTAAAGAATTTCCTAATATAGGAATTTTATGAATCCTTAAGGAGAAATGTCTCTTTTATCACAAAAAATATACGAAATGTTATTATTTTCTAACTCTAAACATTCCGCTTCATATTGATATTATTTTGCTGTAGATGTAAATACTCTTGATATAAAAAGATAGGAAATGTTTAACATGCATATTGTTATTATTTTGAAAGAAAATAGCACCATCACATTGAAAACCTATAAGAATCCTAAATTAACTTCATAAAAACGTAGATAAATACTGCCCAAGCAATGACTTGTTGGCCCTCCTTGTGGTATAATTTGAGCAGATCTTTTTAATTTCACTATTAAAAAATATATAATTTTCTTTTAAGACAAACTTAACAAAGAAAATAAATTTTTCTTATTCAATAACTTTATGATTATTAAATTTCTTATAAACCACTTTTATATCTTTAATAAGACCCTCTTTGTAAATAGAATTAAAAAGATATTCAAACTCATAGTTATATAAATACACGAGTGGTATAGAAATCACTTCTATTTGAAGACAGAACGCATCATTAAGGTAGATTGTCGTTACCATTGGGTGCTGCCATCCGTTAAACGTTGTAAAAACAAACTGGAAATTAATTCATAAGTTATTTTTGATTTGGTAGTCATTCGCTATATCCGCGTCATTCATTTGGTAGTCGGTCAAAATTTGATTGTTGCCACCGTCAGTGAGACATGGATTCGTCATTAAGTACCAGAAATTGAAGAAAAATTCAAAATGTAGGTTTGCTTCCTGTGAACTGTTTCCAAAAAAGGCGAAGACGATCTCATTGGTCGGAAAAGTTATGACGAAGAATTTTTGAAGAGCGAAACGCATCATGATCACAAATATGAATAATTGATTTTGAAACAGTTGTATAGTGAGCCATGATGGTTTCGAAAAACAAATCATTGTCGATACTACGAGCGCCATCTCTTGGAATTTTTCTTGACTAACTGATCGACCCTCGTAGCGTGAATCTGAATAAACATACAGCTATATAAATATCATTAAATTTGCATAATAAATCTACACCTTCATGATAACTTTTCGTGATTGGTCTCATTGAATCAAAACACGTTTATACGATATCAATAGCAATTCAGTGATTTTCTTCTAAATAATAATACAGCGGATAAAAAAAAATTCGCGTGTTGTACTGGTAATTCTCATCTATTTAGAAACCTGAGATTAAGTGCAATCGTAAGCAATTTAAGAAAACTTAATTCTAAGAGCATAATGATATTTTATCAAAATGGCTGAAATATATTCTGTTGTGTTTATATTTAAACCCAACCCCAATTTTAATTCTGTCGTAATTCCGTATTGTCTATATTTATATAATACTTGATATATTCATAACAAGAATCACGATGGATCTTCTTTCAAAAACTCTTAGCCAATTTCGCAAATCTATTTTTTTTTCATTTGAAAACAGACGAAGTAATTTAGTTTTTTCTACTTCCAATTTCTTTTGTTGTGTTTTCCTTTGAAATAAAACTGAAATACTTAGAGATCAAAAAGCGGCTTAGGAGAATTTACTAAGAACTTATAGTTGTCAATACCCGGAAAATATCGAGACAGTTGTTTTTCAGAAGCACACTTTTAATTCTTTTTTCCTTTTCTTCCCATTGAGAAAAATGTAAAATTTACTAAAAATGGCATCTGAGTCAAAATGTTTACAGAAAGCAAACTTTAAAAAATGATTAAAAAGTTCTACGCAAAGTTTTCCAAAGAACAGATTTAGCCACCCAAAGTGCGTTTTTTTAACAATTATTATTAAATTACTCAATTAAATGTAAGAATTAAAGCAAACGATGAAATATCGAGAAATGGACAATGGTAGACTTTTCCGATATTAAAATTAAAAGAAGCGATAAATTATTAAATTGAATATTATATCAGCTACATGTAATTAAAATTCAAGCACAAACTGTATATTCTTAAAATGAATATATTTAGGATAAGTGTAATTAAACTTAAAGCAAACGATACAAAATTGAGAAATGATGTGGTATGCCAAAATGCCTCACTTAAAACAATAGCCCCTAGGGTGGCTAATACATGTTCATTCTTATTTCATCATTTTTCAAATCAGATTTAACTTTTAAAAAATCATATGCACCGAATACACAATGATAGTAATCGTCTAGGAATAAATTACAAATATTAATTAAGAATCAAAAATGAAAATGCGCTGAAAACATCAGATTGGTTTTGTGAATATAAATCGATTGCTTGAGTGGCTACAATAGAATGGACCAAGAGTCTTTGTTTTAGGTCTGAGTGATTCATTGTGCAACAACGTTGCAAATTCAGAAATATACAAGAGCTGTTCGATACAGAACAGAACTCATAAATTTTGAGTCTTGGTTAAGTGACGAAGGCGACATCTGAATTGGCACTTCTATCTCCAAACTTCAATACCTTAAAACAACAAAAGGATTAGGAGCTCCGACAGATTTAACGTGATTCACCCTCACTCTATTTCAGGTATTTAGTTACATCAGGATAGAACACATGACTTGATATATGTGTCCCCGGTAGCCTAGTGGATATGATAGCGGACTCGTGGCCAGCGGTTTTCGTCAAATCGAACGTTGATGCCTCTAAAGACCAGCCGTGTAGCCAGGACTGAGCACGTTAAATTTGTCGGGATCCAAAGTCCTTCCATTGGTTTGGAGTAGAAGTTAGGAGAGGGAGTGCCAGCTCAGGTGTCGTCCTCGTCACTTGACCGAGGATCAAAATTATGATGTCCGTCGCCAATAGTCCGTGTTCCTCTTAGTGCGAAGTTAATAAAACCAAACAAGCCAGACTTGACAGAAGCAATGCCAGTCGAAAACTCGTGACAGTGACCACTGGGCTACAAAGACTGCGAGTTTAGTTCTGATAATCTCTGATAAACAGTTAAGCTAAGAACTAATTCATTCGTAAAAAGAACAATTATATTTTCCGTGTGAAATAAGAAAAAATACTATTTCATGGCTGCAAAGCCACCTAATTTTCAATGAATAATTTTATTAAGCCGCAATTCAAAATCTTAAAGAAATTCCTATGATTTTAGAATTCATATAAGAATTCTTAACAACATTCTTTGTTATTACTTACTTCAGCTATTCACTGACGATAAAATCTAAGGAATTATTACCGGACTGTGGAAATCTGAAAGTGCTAACACACCGTGTTAAAAAAATGTAAGTAAATTATAGATTTTTTATTCACATATTATACTAGAGCAGCACGAGGTTTATTAATGATTAATATTTCGCCTCGATTAAATAATGAGAAAGACACTAACTGAAACCTCTCTCATTAAACTCCTAAACTCTTAGAGGACTTGGAGCTGAAATCTTTTTAACGTATACATGCATATGGTTCTTCACGAGGGAGGCAAGAGGAATCATGACCACTGAGCATAACTTTCCATCATGGCCTGTATGCCACCATGGTGACCTCATAACAAAAAGGAATGTAGATGAAAATGAGTAATAAAGAACTTTAATCAGGAAAATAAATTATCTTTCTTCCTATAGAGAATAATTTATCAAACAATATTTTGACCTATGTTGTGATTTAACTCTTTATGCAAAAAATATCAAAAGTAAGAGCTGTACTCGTCAATAGAAATTAATACTACGCTCTTTCTCATACAAATACTCAACATCATAATAAATATCTTAAATTACGTGAATTCATTATACAATAAACTGTATTGAATGCTTTCCGTTATCTATATTTCCTGGACGTAAATGTCAGCCACAGGCATACAGTACACCTTGAATTTTTGAGTTTTACTTAGTTTAGTTTTTATTAACGTCGCTCTAGGATAAGGTCACCAAATTTTAACATTCGAAAAGCGGGACACCATTGACAGGTGTGGGGGGGAGGGCGTTCTTGATTAAAAATTTGGTACCATAAAATACCTACCTTTGGCACCTAAATAAATTTCTTACCTGAATCATCTGAGTAGTTTATTTGTTGACATCACTTGCTATTTTAGCACTAGGATCACTGTTTTAACTAGCACGCAGTACGATGTGCATCGTATGAGAGACAGCTACAAAACTCATTACACGAAAGCGTTGCTTCGTGGACGACCAACAAACTCCTCACACCCTGACCCTTCTTCTCTCTAAAGTTCCCCTCCCTTTCCAATTTTTGCATAAGATGTAATTTCTTTGCAACGATGTTCCAAATGATGCTAGATCCCTAGCGGAGCATGTCGCCATAAGAATAAAATCTGTGGAAGTGTACAAAGTGTTCTCTCTTCGTTTTACAGCTACAAAATGTTTTTGTCATTGCCAATGCCGAAAAATGCCACTGTTCATTAAGTCCAAACAATGGTGGACGTATTCAAGCAACTGATCGAGACAAACTTTGATAAGCAGTTTCTGATAATCAGATCTCAACAATTATTTTTATTATTAAAGTTTAATGTTATAAAATAATATAAAGTTCATATCCTGGTGAAATAACTACATGGAAGCCGAAAACCGTATATTCCCTACCCATTTCCTCGACGTTCCCTAGCTTGTCAAGCATTCTTTCTAAAAATCAGGACTTTCTTAAAACTCCTCGGGACGTGGGATAAATTGGGACTGTCCCGCTAAATTCAGGACGTCTGGTCACCTTACTCTAGGAGCAACACGAGGGCTATTGGCGACAGACATCGTAGTTGAACTTCAGACAACTGACGAGGACGACACCTGAACTTGCACCCCTCTCCTAACTTCCACACCATGCCAACGGGAGGACTTTGGGCCCCAACAGATTTAATGTGCATCAGTCCCGGTTACACGGCGGGTCTTTAGTGGCCAAGGATCGAACCTGCGACTGAACGAAAACCACCGGCCGCGAATCCGAGGCCATGACCACTAGGCTACAGCAGCCTCAACAGAATTTTGAATCATAATCTCTTATAACCCAACGTCCATTCTATAATATATTTTTCATTTTACTTGAAGAGAAAGAATTCACAGTTTTATGTCCTAAAATCAGGCACTTCATTACATTGGATAGTCCAGTGCTGACATCTATTCAGCAAAACTTGAAACTATTTGGTGGTATCCTTGTTCCAGAAGCATTTGATAATGGCGGACAAGACGAATGCAAAAATTGAAAGTATGTCATCAGTTTGAATTTAGTTTTAGTATACTTTTACATATTTTTTTTGATTAAAAATAACTATTATTCAATTTTAAATGTGGATATAGTGAAATTATATTGTATATTTAATCAGTAATATACTCGTACTTCTTTACAAGAGTAAGACCCAATGTCCATTATAACAGACTGGATAAAAATTATATTTTTTTAAATTTTTTTAAAGAAAAATAGCTCTACATACTGTTTTGTATTATTTTTAGATGATTTATCTCGGATTAGTGGGAATTACTCAAAGAATACGGTCTTGAGTCTCAAGAGGATATTCCAAAGAAAGAGATCGACACTTGAGATGGAATTCTAATCTTTACATCCATCTTATTCATTATACAGGTTTTGCGAGCTATATTCTCAAACTGAAATTTTATTTGCTAGTGTTTCTGAAGTTGTTTTAAATTATTAAATCCAACTATTGCAAATATATTTCATTCAATATTAATAATTATCTTTCTGTCCCGAAATTCTTACAAGTGAATTAGCTTAGGGATCATGGTCACAGACTCACGAGGGGTGTTGTTTTCGTTGAGTCGTGGGCACGTTAAATCTGTGAGGCTCAAAGACCTCCAGTTGACGTGGTGTGGAAGTTTGGATGAGGAGGTGCCAGTTCAGGTCTCGTTCTTGTTGAATGACAGAGCGAGGTCCATCACCAAATTTTCTCGTGTTGCTTCCGAGTGCGACGTCAAAGAAAAAGAAAACGATCAATCAATCGAAGATGAACGGAAAAAAAATGGATTTAATGATGGAAAAAATATTTTAGATATTAATTAGTTATGATATCAAAGTTAACTAATTAGTAGTTTAAGTCCTTAATTTAGTTCCCTTTGACACGCATTTGCAGTGTTACTAATTTTAACTTGGTGAAAGGATAATTCAGAAAGCTTTTAAGGGTGTTCCATTTTGTTGATGACAGGACATACATGTGTCTATTTATATTCGAAAAAAAATTAAGTTGAACTATTTTTAGAATAATCTTTACATATTCTCTTATGAAAAAAAAACGAAGTATTAAAAGGGAGTTTAAACTTCAAAAATAATGAACCAACAAAAATCATACACATAAAATTTATTTTTCTAAGAACAAATATTTTTTTTGCAAGAAAAGAATCTCTATCTATTCATTCTTTTGACATTCTTCCTCTTCTTTCATTTAATAACAGTATTTTGGAACAAAAACCTTTTTTTTAAAGCGAAATAAAATCAGTTTTACAAGTTATGAAGCAGAATAAAAAATGTTTGGTTCTGAGAGTTTAAGGTTACCATGATGTCTGAAGCGGTCGAAATAAAAAGACATCATTTTCATTCTATTTTTTACATTTTATTTCACCCGCTATCATTTGTTAAGTCTTATTTTCCATCTACTAAACTGCTTCGTCTAACAAACACGAAGAAAATTTTTAGTACAAACTAAATCTTAAAGTATAAAAAAATGGTTTATTGTAAGACAATTAGCATCGTTATCTGTATTGAAAAACAATCCCTCAATAAAGATCAGTTATAAAATATATAATGGCTTCAGAACGCTTAAACTTCATTTTAAAAAACACTTGTATCAGAACCATAATTTTTCAAAACATTTAGGTAGCAAAAGTTCAAAGATACTTCCAAACGTTTCAGGATTATGGAGGGAAAACTAGTATTATCTGTGTATGCGAAAAAGCATATCGTTTTTCAAACCAATATATCTTACCAAAGTAGGAAAATAAAACTTTTACCACATAATATTTATATATATTTGCATTAATTTTCAAATTTTCATATAGCGTTATGCAATCTTAAAAAGTTATAAAGAAGTAATTCGAGATAAAGAAGAAAAAAAAACCAACGTGTTTATATGGTAGCAAAGTTTATTAAAGAAAATTATTGAAATATTAGTTAAAACTAGTCGCAAATATCTAAATATTGCATTGTTAGGCAAGTAAGAACGGTTCCCAAAATTTCAGAGCTCTAGCTTGATGGGAAATTGATTAAATTAATGATAGAAAATTTGATGACATACTGATACACACTCAGACAAACACACACCAAGTGAAATACATAAAAACGTTAAAATTAACTAAAGTTAATTAATTCATCCGGTAAATTAAATGGTTGCAATGCAGTTTAACCCAACCACATTTGGCGACAAGAATTATTTGGCGGTATTCTGCCAAATGTGGCCACCCTGGTCCGTTTTTCGGACTTAACGTTCAGCCAAAAAAAATAGCTAAGTTTGGTGCCAATTTTTCAAATCGCGCCAAGTGGTTGGACTAAACTGCATTATTAAAGAAACTTTTAGTTAAAACTTGTCGCGAATGTCTAAATATTACATTGTTAGGCGAGTAAGAACGATTCCCAAAGTTTCAGAGCTCTAGCTTGATGGGAAGTTGGTTAAATTAACGATCGAAAATTTGATGACACACACACCAAGTGAAATATATAAAAACGATTTAAAATAGATAGGACACTTTTTCAAAATAAAAAAAATCTATATTTTACTACGCCCTGGATTCCGAAGTACAACACTGATCAAAATTTACGAAAGTAATGTATTTATCAGAATTATATTCAATTTTGAAGTCATTGCAAGTCATTTTGAAGTCAAATTGCAACATTTTAGGAAAATTCCAAACTAAATTCATATAATATTTTTTCTGTTACAAATGTGTCTAAAAATGAATGTATTAGTCATAAAAACGCTTGTTCCGAATATGCGTATAGAATTTCAAACTAATATGAGAAATTGTTTCTGAGAAATCCAGCGCGCTAGCTCAAGTTTTTTTGTTTTGATAAAAAGGAAGTTAAAGTTAGAAAAAAATTAACTTTTCGAAGAAAGGTTTAATTGTATCGGGGTAAGTCTGGAAGTTTTGTTAGTAACGTCAAATATTTGTGACTCAAATATTTAGAAAAGATGGAGCTCTAATATATACATATAAATTTTTTCAAAACCGCAAAAATTTTAAACGTTCTAAGACTCCTTAACTAGAATTTTTTTTGTTTATTTTCAAAGCTTAGTTTCATTTCTATCAAACCAAAAATAATTTCAGCTGACGCTTAGGATTTCTTAAATCTATTAACCATATTAGTCTGAAACCCAATGCATATGTTTAAAATTCATTTTTATTCACTTATACATCAAATCTTAGAAAAAACTTTCAAAAGAAAAAAAAAATTATAGATGTTTTAATTGCATTTTTTTTCTTAAAATTTATTAATTTTCTAAATAAATGTATTAAAGAAATTTTTTCACTATTTTCATAAGCATGTATATTTTCAAAATTGAAAAAAAAAATGTTTTTTAATTTATTTTAATTTTGTAAATTTTGATCGATATCGTATTTGGGAACTCTGCGTGAAGTAAAATATTAATTTTTGTGACTTTAAAAATGTCCAATTTATATTTTTATAACTGTTTTTTAAGAATTATTTAAAATTACTGGAAGGTATGAGAATTAATGTAAATGATTCCCTTAAATTAATAGATAAAACTCAAATGATAATCAGGCAATACAATTTTTTATAAAATATTCGAATTAATATATATCTGTGGAAAAATAGTTAATCGAAATACAAATACACAAGAGAAACTCAAATAATATTAACTTCCAATTTTCAGACATTTTACTTAGAAATTTATCAGTTTAATTCATTTTTAGTTTTATGGTTTGAGTCATCATGCCTTTAAAACTATTAAGATAATTTAAAGCTGCTCACCATTATGGAGTTACCTACTCCTTAAACCTTCCTCTCGCACAAAAAATTTCTAAAGTCTTCAATTTCATAAGAGATGTTAAATCAATATTAACAAAGCAAAAAAAAAAATGTTCTATGCAAATTTTTTCAAAAAAATGGATTTAGCCTCCCCCCCCCCCGAATGTGCGCTTTTATTAAAGGAAACGATAAATTATTAAATTGAAAATTATATCATTTACATGTAATTAAAATTAAAGCAATCTATAAATTGTTAAATTGAATATATTTAAGATAAATTTAATTAAAATGGAAGCAAACGATGGAAAAAAAAATGAAAAGTGATCCAGTACGCCAAAAGTGATCCAACTAAAAAAAATAGCTAATCTTTCTTCCCCCCCCCTCGGAGTTTTCATAGGTTTACCTTCTTCTGAGTAAGTATGGGTATCACTCATCTGAGGTACCCAAGTGATCCTTTTCATTCCTCGGGACGTTTTTGTCATTCATAAACACGATGGTGCACCTGCGGGATACCCTATGGATCATTCTTTATTTTCGATCCATGTTCTTGTAAACATAATTTTATAATTTTTCTGTTTCTTAAACGCTTAGATCACAGTTACATCTTCTTTGGCGTAGTATAGATATATCTAACTCGTATGTCATTAAATTTCTCTCTCTCTCTCTCATCCCTGGATTTACAAATCACTCAAACAAATGAAAATCCCACCCTCTCCATAGGATCAACTCTTCATCAGAATTATTGCGTAAACCATTGACAAAAACAACCTTTAAGTCCATCATAAGGATAATAACCTTTGTTGTTCTACCCCATAAAACTAAACAATCAAAACATCCACGCAATGACTAATCTTACAAAACAAAAGATAAACTTTTCAGCAAGAAAAAAAATACCCCCTCATTAATGTAAGTTTCGAGTGGGTTTTCTAAAGTTTAGAAAATAATGATGTAAGTAAATGATGAAAATGCCTTATGTAACCTGAAAAAAAATGGACAAATGACGCTCAAGCAAAATATTCTAAAATTTTCGTTCCTCGCTTTCCATGCCATAGTAAGTGTTGAATATCTACTGGAATAACTCTCGATAAGTGGTTTATTATTTAATTATTTGTGTATTTCATGCTGATTATCATATATTCGATTATTTGTTTAAAATACAAACGATATTAATTTTATCCTTACTTACATATATTTAATTATATTTATAAAATGAAGATCATATTAATTTTATATTGATTCTCTCACCAAAAAAAATGTTCAATATTGTTTATAAAATGCAGGCGATGTGAATTTTATTCTGACTTGTACACGTGGTTAAATATTTTTATAAATACAGACGATACTAAGTTTATTCTGATTCTCATATATTAATTATTTCTGTAAAATGCAGAAAATATTAATTTTATTAAAATTTTCATGCTATTAATTATTTCTATAAATTGCGAACGATATGAATTTTACTCTGATTTTCGTATATTTAATTATTTTTATAAAATAGAGATAATATTAATTTTATACTCATTTTATTGCGCTCAATTATTTCTATAAAATGCATACGATTTTAATTATATTCTCATTTGTGTATGTTTAATTATTTTTATAAAATGCAAGCAATACTAATTTTATTCTGATTCTCATATATTCAATTATTTCAATAAATGCAGAAAATATTAATTTTATTCTGATATTTGTTAAAAATTAATGATATTGCATTTTTAAATATTTTTCCATTGTTAAATGGCAACTAGAATATTTTTTGTGTTTTTTTTATATATATATTGGTTTTAAAGAGTTAAACAAAATAATAAAGTATAGAAACGTTTGTCAGTTCTTAGCTATTTTTGGTAATTATCACGAACAGTACAAATGGAACATTATAAAAATATCGGGCTAAATATTTCAATTTTAAAAAAACAGTTTTTGCTTAAGATTTCCGTACACATTCGGAGAAAAGGTATTGAAATTCATTCAAATTTACGATCAAAATATTTTTCAATGCTGTAATATAATCTAAAACTATGAAAAACTCATTTAATTATCTGCTGTCAATTCAAAAAAAAAAACATTTAGAGTTGAAAACATGGTAAAAATAGTACATAAATGGATTATCAGAATAACGCTCATAACTCAAAAGAACAAAAATATTATTCTGTAAATATTATCTTATTCATCATAACATTTTTTGGAGCTGATTCTACTTTCATGATGAAAATCATATTACTTCAATTTTTTTGCGTTTAGAGTCAAATAACAATGAAAAATAAAAAAAAATTATAACAATACACGATTTGCACCTTTGTAACTAAAAACGTGTCAATTTTACAGCCATGAAAGTAGTAAGGGTTCGTAAACACTATATAAGGAAAATACTTGCAAAATTTAAATTAATTTGGTTTATAAATTTTTGACCTCTACGTTGCTATAGGTAAATATGTCGAGAAAACTCATTTTGAGAAAAATCAAAAACAAATTTTCAAATGCAATTGAAAATTAACTATCGAGTAAAATTCAAATCCCTGTAACTTAAGTTCTAAATTATGTAAAAGGAAAATTCACGGAAAAGGAAAAATGTTAAAAGGAAAAATGTTTAAATTTTAAACTGACATTAAAATTAGAACATTTTAAATTTTGACAAAAAAGGACGTTTTAAAGGTGTACGGATACCTTAAGCGCTTTCATCAACAGCTGAAGAAATTCAAAAGTTAAAGAAATGTGACGATTAGGCAAACCTTGTCTCTACCTCTTCAAGAAATAAATTTATTTCATCACGAGGAGAAAATTTAACAACTCGCTAAAGAAATAACTATGAAATTAATGTAAACACAGTAATTTTTTACTTATTTAAATGTGTGAAAAGAAATTTTTATTTATACGGCTTTCCTAGTAGGAAGAAGGAGGAACACGCCATTACAATGCTAAGTTTCAACTTACTAAACACATGCTTATCGGGTAGGCATTATTTTCGTCCGTTTGTGGGTTCGAGTTCCATATCACAAAGGTTCCGAAGTGCAGAAGGGAAGATTTTCTCTAATTTCTTATAATCTAGTGCCTATAAGCTGAGATGGTGTAGATTATTAACTCAGATATCGGCCTCGTCATTTGATCGACGTTCAAAATTACGAGGTTCGTCACCAGTATCCTTCGTATTGTTTCCAAATGTTACGTTAATGAACACACACTCTCTCTCAATCAAATCCATCTTTATCAAAATTTCTATATAACAATACTGTTACAGAAAATTTCTTCCTTTTTGGGCGTATGCGTAGGAGTGAAAATCAAGTGCAACTCGGAGGATAAAGACGTTTTAATTACAAATCTTCAGGATGACTCACAGGTAACACAGCTTACACAATAACAGATACACAAAAATACACCACACTTGCTCAGTTTGGTGACACAGGAACAAGGCACATTTTTATGGAAAGTCAGAATTATTTCAGTAACGTTCAGCTTCCACAGTAATATTCTGCGTTTCAAGGGTAGGATCCGACAATTTCCAGTACATACAGGCTACTTCTTCACAAATTCACCCTGCACCCTCCACCTCAAGTGCCAACAGCGTTTAGTCGATCCCCCGATGGATCTCCATAACAAAGTCTCCAAAGATAAACTCTCAGAAACAGTTACGCTAGATTCACTCGACCACGATTCCCCGATCGGTACTCAAAGCAGACTCCACATATAAGTGAATCCGTACCCAGACCGATTTCTCTTCAGACTCGCTCTGGTCCTCTGACTGTAGCTCTTGGCGTATTTATACCTTTCCCGACCAGGTCTGACACTCCACGGGAAAATTCACAAAAAGCCCTTAACTTTCTTACCATTTGGTTTTTCGCTTATGTTCCAGCGTCTTTGAGTACTTTCCATTTTTTGCTAAATGATCGCCAAATCCGGTCGCCAAAGTGAACGGGTCATTGCTTAAACTCTCTTTTGTTAGTTGGGGACATCTCTGTAAATCTGTCCTTCCTTTTATAAGAGCAACGTTGCAAGGAAGCATCAACTCATGTTCGTAACAATACCTGGTTAAGCTACTCCTTTATTCATTTTGTTTTGCTAAATTTCTTTTTTCTTTCTTTCCGTTAGCCCTGTGTCGTGGTAGCTTAGAGGTTATAGTCATAGATTAGCAGCCGGGGTTGTTTGCGTCGAGTTGTCAGTTCGAGTCCTGACGCCACTCGAGACATGCTGTGTATCGGAATTACATGATGTTAAACTGGTCGAAATCCAAAGTTCTTCCATTGACGGGATGTTTGTGAAAGGAAGGTGACAGTTAAGCTGTCATCCCCGTCAATTGACCGAGGTTCAAAATTAAGAGGTCCTTCGCCATTGGACCTAGTGTCAATTCTCAGTACGTCGTCAATAAGCAATCACATTATTTTTGCCATGTTTCGTTTATTAGATTTGTTATAAATTAATTTATTACGTATGTGTGTGACCCATATTAGAAAAACTGCTCAGAGAAGAAAAACAGTGTATATGTAAGTTTATTTGCTTAAACTTTTGAGTATGTGTCTGCATTTAATATGTCGCATACACAATACTTATAAGTGTGTAGTTTCCATATATTGTTGCAGTTCTTCTTTCAACTAAACTCTTCGGTTTTCTTTCTGATTGTGTTAGAATTCAAAATTTCTTCCAATAAAATAAAATGGGACTTACGCAGTTTCGTTTGAAATAATGAAGTGCAGAGTGGATTGGTTCATTATATATATAAAAAAAGTGATGTCATTTGTATTTAACATCCCACTGATAATCATCACAAGAGTATTGGCAACGGACCTCGTAATTTTGAAAATCTGTCACTTAACAAGGATTACACCTGAGAGGGTTCCTCCCTCTCCAAACCTCCACATCACACCAGCAAGAGAATTAAACAAGCACTAACCCCGCTATACTGCGGATCCTTAGTGGCATAGGTCTATAACCCACGACTTGAAGAAAAATACGCTGGGTACGAGTCCACGATCAAAAATTCCATTACAAAGCTATCGTTGCTACCATACATAAGAGGCGATGCAATTAATATTGAGGGTGATAGTCGGTAGCTTAATGCGTGATAAAGAATGAACTGAAGTTGACAATTGAAACAATGATAGCCGATCTGCGTTACATAAAATTTTTTTCTGAATGAAACGAGATAGGAAAGACGAAGGGTTAGTAACTCGAACCCTCAACTCGAATTTTCTACTTACTCGAGCTCGAATTAATTGGTAAAATTTAGCATTCTTCACCACAATTCAGACGCGTTTGAGTCATTTACCTATAGAAAGAGGAAGATAGGGAATAAACTTATGAATTTATAACCTAAATAAAAGTACTCGATTATCATCTAACCTGCAGTGACTCTCTTCTACAATAGTTCCAGAAGTTAAAACGCTTTACTTATCTAGCCGGATGAGAAGTGTTTTCAGCCTGGTTGGTAAGAGCACAGCAAAAAGCGTCCGGACTTTCCTTCGTTCGGACACACTGGACCAAGGTTCGAGACAACGCTGCACTCCAGGTCAGCAACAACTCACTCTATTCTCCTTTACAACGCAAGGGATAGAAAAAAATCCCCCCGCTGCCTCGGAGCTTGCGTCCAGCCCCGAAAACTGTTCACAGCATTTGACTGTGTATTTTTGTGATTATCCAATTAAGCTTAGTGAAGAGAACAGAAAGAAATCCTACGTGGTTATGAACACGTAATACGGCAAACATACGTATTAGCATGCGTTTACTTTGTAAATTAGATTAGGAGGTGCTGTGTTTGCTTTATTCGATTTGGCGTGCTTGGTGCGTTTGCTTTCGTGCATCGTATTCATTAGTTGTTAAACAGTGTCCACATTCTGTCAGTTCAATCTGTAGATCTGCGTTAAACGGTACAAATTTATGCGCTGTAGTGATCTACGCTACTATGTAAGAAAATCAATAAATATTTTATTTGTTTATTAAAAATCAATCCTTATAATTTAAAATAGCTTAAAATTAAGGTAAATGTCTTTGTTTTTTGTCTTGCTATTTCTTTTCCTTCTTATTAACGTTAAAATAAACTTATTTAACGCTATTTTATACAGCATTCTCGCAGAACACATCCTTAGCGCTAAATTCGTTCTTACTGTAATGGAATCATGAGACAGGCAAGTCAGATATCTTCTCTAGTATTCATTCTAAACTCTCGACTCACCTCATTAATTAATATCTTTATGTTTTAAGACGCTTACAGCTCCAATCACATTAATTTGAAAAAATACATTTTATATTCCCAAAATCTCTGAAGTTTATAATCTTTCTTTTCTCTCCTTGTGTGACGACGGTAACATAGTGGTCAGAGGGTCTTCGTTTTCGTCAAGACGCGAGTTCGAGCCCTGATGCCACTAAAGGCCCTCCGTGTACCGGGGGCTGATATCTGTTGAGGCTCAAAGTCCTGCCATTGGCATGGTGTAAAAGTTGGTAAGGGGGAAGTGCCAACCTAAGTGTCCGTCTCATCACTTATCGGAGGATCTAAATTTCGAGGTCAGTCGCCAGTAGTTTTCGTACATCTTCTCAGTGTGATGTGAATAAACAATCGCATTCTTAAAATCCCTTGGTGTGTCTGTACACGTTTGAATGATGCAATTTTCATTAAATGAGTTTTTTCACTTACCAATTTGAAGACTTACTTTTTTTTTATATATAAATATGTGTTAACTTAATTATTATTTCAATACAAAAAATATAATACAGCTTTTCAGTTATTGCAGTTTTTTTTTAAAAAAAAAATATCATTTTTGAGTATATATGGTGACTTTTGTGAATAATTTATACTTCGGAGTAATTCGAAATATACATTGATTGATTTAATTAACGTCGCAACTAGAAGCAATACGGTGGACGGACTTCGTAATTTTGAGCCTCGGGAAGGTTACGAGAACGTTACCTGAGTTGGCACCTCCCTCTCCAAACTTCGACACCATGCCTCTATATATTTAACATGTATCAGTACGGCTACACGGCAGGTCTGTAGTGACCTCAAGGCTCAAACACTTGACTCGACGAAAACCGCGACCATGACCACTAGGCTACCGTGGTCAAATATACAATAAATCTCAAATCTGAGCGTCTTCTATGTATATAAAAATGAAATAAATATTTAAATACCTTTTTTTACTAAGACTTAATTTAAATAGTTACCTCCGGTAAAAAAAAGAATTTTTTGAACATGGTTTTTTTTTTCAAACTCCCCACTTTGCGTAACATAATTTTTTTATACCTTAAATTTTAATAACAAAAGGGAAAGTTGAGTCGAATTGAATTTATTGAATAATTAGTTTTAATAATTTATTTTATTATTTGACGTTTATTAAATTTATCATCTAAAATAAATACGCGTAACATATTTTAGCTTAATTAAGCATTGGATTTGGCAACCATTTGGCGACTTGGCGAGAACTTTGTGTAAAATTTACTTCTTTAAGTGATTAGTTTTAATGAATTAAGTGTTTAATTATAATTAAATTATCGTATTGTCATCTGAAGCAATCGTGTATATAAAATTTCAGCTCAATTGAGTGCTTTAATAAGTGAGAAAAAAGCTTTTAAAAATTTTTGACCCACACATACAATGCCAGTAAAAAAAACTCCATTAATAAAAGAAGTTCGCGACGGCATTTCATTAACAAATCAATAATTTTAAAAGTAACATTAAAAGTTAGAATGAATATTTCTATTTCTCTCTTTTAAGAAAAAAACGTATTTCATTACATTTTATCTACTAATAAGTAAATTTTAAAAAAAATTAATGTAAATTGTATAAATATTTGAGAGTTTGTAAATGATCCGATAAATTATGATGGGAGTATTTAATAAGAAGTTATTCAACCCAAATATCCATTTATTTTCTTTAAAATAAACACTTCGTCAGCTTAATAATTGTATATAGAAATAAAATAATTTTTTTTTTCAAAAAATTGGATTTTTTAAGTATAAACCCCTGCGATGAAAGATTTGTTTCTATATTCTAAAGCCCTTTTTCTGAAAAGGAATGATATTTAATAGTAACATTTTTAGTTCGCTTATTATATTTGAAAGAATTTTCATTTTAAAATAAATTTTCAAGTGCAAAAACTAATTTACGATGTAAAATAGACTCCAGAATTTAATACAAACAAATTTAATCGAAAATACTAAATCATTATGCTACGGGCTGATTCGATTACGTTCAAGCATAAAATATTTTTACCTAAAAATTTTTCAACAAGATTCAAATAATATATGATGAAAAATGAAATATATTTTAGGCGCAAACAAAATTAACACGTTAATGGTAATTTTGTTTGAGTAAAGTGACAAAAAAAGGAAATATGTTCGTATTATTTTAATAAAATAAAAATATTTCCCCCATAAGTGTTTGTTTATTAACGTTGTACTGAGAAACAACACGGTGGCTATTGGTGAATGACCTTCTTATTTGAGTCTCAGACAAGTGACGAGAAAGATATGGGAGTTGTTACCTCCTTCTCTAAATTTCGACACCGCATCAACGGGAGGACTTGAGACCTCGAACAGGTTGAATATGCATCAGCCCCACTAAGCGGCAAGTTTTTTGGGGCATCCGGGCTCAAATCTACGACTCGACGAAAACAACTTCGACTCTCAGTCCGCGATTACAACCACTAGGTCATTGCGACAACGATTGCCATATCAGAAACCTTTGATGAAAATATTTAGACCTCGTAATTATATTTGGTTTTTTTAACTAATGTTTTGATATAGGGGTTTCAAATAAACACATTACTTACAATATTTGTTAATGTAACGAACTTTGAGACCGCAGTTGCCTAATGGTCACGGTCGCGAATTCCCTGGCGGCGGTTTTCGTTGAGTCGCGGGTTCAATATCTGCTACCACTTACGATCCACCTTGCAGTCGAGGCTGATGCACGTTAAGACTGTAGACTCAAAATCCTCCTAATGGTGAGATGTGGAAGTAAGGAGAAGGAGGTACCAGCTCATTTGTTGTCCTCGTTGCTTGACCAAGGTTTGAAATTATAAGGTCTGTCACAACAGTGTTGCTTCTAGTGCAACGTTAATAAACAATCACTCACTCAATACTATAACGAACTTCAAATCAAGTACTTTAAAACACAAATGAACAAAAGTTAACTCATTTATAATTAATAAACAAATTCAATAATTGATCGTAGCTCTTTAAAAAGTACTTCTATTTATTATTTATAGTTGAAAGGTACTGTTTCTTTAAGATATCGCTTTAATAATGCACTTAAAGAAAATCATTCGAAATTTATATTATTCTTCTTTCAAAAACTTTTCTTTTAGTTAAAAACTACTTTAATATGATAATTTGTTTTACAAATTTATGCGAAAAAATGAATTTATGCTTATATTATATAGATATTTATAATAAATTCTCCAGGAACTCCGATGAATTAGCATTTTACGATTTTAAATGATTCCTCTTTTCTTATCCTTTCTTACTAGATGTCTTTTAAAAGCTTTTTCTCCTTAAATCTTCTTATAAAAAAAAACTTTTATCGAAAGTGGTTTGTTTATGAAAAAAAGTTCTGAAAAAATCTTTAAACTTTAAAAATAATAATTTTAAATACAGCGTGACAAAAAACTATTTTCAAATACATGTTCTTCTCTTCATTTTAAACACTTTTACATGAATTCTTTAATTCATAGAACTCAATTTACATTACAAATAAAACCAAATTCTTAAACAAATATTTTAAAAGCTCAAAATAAACAGGCGCCGTAAAAACTGTTTTTATGAATCGTAAAAACGAAACTTTTCATCTAAGCTTTTTCCAACGAAATGTTTCATCTGTGCGTATATTTAATTCTTAGGATCTTACGAAAAATTCCTATAAATATTTATTTTCGTAGAAGAAAATATTTGAAAATTTCTATTCTAAATATAGTAGATGACTAAAATTTTCACACTCAATAGAAATTTCATAAAAAGTTAGACTTATTTGTTTAGGATAATAATAGAAATCGTGTGTCGTAGTTTTATAGAGGGGATAAAACTTGTTAATTTGAGTTCATTTTTGCCTATATAATTATGTCTAGTTAAAACGTAATTGAAACTCTAAGCTAATCCTTTTTCTTACACAAAATAATTCACTTTTCAATGCTTATTGTTTTAAAAAAAAAAAGGATACAGAAAATTATTTGCCCAAAAGTAATTGTATATCAATTTTCACAATTGAGCGAGGAATTACGATTCATGTAATCATTCTTTATTATGATGACTTAAGGATTCTCAATGTAGCGAAAAAACATCATTTTTCTATCCAATATAACTTACCATTAAGGCTCCCGTCTACCCGAGATTTCGATTTCGTGGACGTAATGTTAATCCTATGGAATTTTGACTTTAATTCTCACATCTTTACTATTTGATCTATTTGAATGCCATAAAATGCATCTGAAAGAACAAAAAATAATGAAGGCTTCTGTAGAATTACTTTTTTCCTAAGATTTTCAAAAATATTTCTATTCTTATTTTAATTATTTGTTTTCCAGTTTTCCGGTCTTTAAAGAATATTTTCAAATATTTTTAAAAATCGGAAGAAAAATGAAATTCCATAGAACCATTTATTATTTTTTGCTCTTTCAGATGCACTTTATTGCATTCAAATAGATCAAATAGTAAAGATAGGAGAATTCAAGTCGAAATTTCATAGGATTAACATTAAACTCATGAAATCAAAATGAAACGAAACTGAAATTTAACACATTCACTATATAATGTGTGTGTGTGTGTGTGTGTGTGTGTGTGTATTCCTTAATCTTATATTTTCATGTAATTTCAAAAATATTTGAGAAAATTATAAGCAATTATAAACTGGATATTTTTTCAAAATTTTTTAAAATCACCGTTTTACTGCGCTCAGGATTCAAAAGTATAATACGGTTCCGAGTTTACAAAAGTAATGATATCTAATAGAAGAGAATGCTCATTTTTTTTTATGTTATGCATACTTTGTAAAAATTTAAAGAAGTAAAAACTTTTTAAAAACACTTAAGAAAATTATGAAAAAGCCGAATGAAATTTTAAGAATAAGTTTTTCGGTTAATACTTTGTTTAAAAAGTGTGTGTATGCGTGTGTGAAAAATTAAATTAAAGCTGAAAAATAATGAAGAAAGAGAGAGAGAAAGAAGAGTTAAACTAAGTTTAGTGTTTTTTTTTTCCTCGATAACTCAAGAAGGTTTTACAGTAAAGTTTAGCTTTTGGTATCAAAATGTTCAAAAGAAAAAGAGAAATTTTCACACTTTTTATTTCAATTAAAAATTTTTAGAATTTAGAATTTTTTTAGGAGAAATTTTAATTATTTTTTCAATAGTTCGGAAAATTTTTAAGTTTGAGAAAACTTTTTTTACTTTTAAGCATGAAATCCCACACTATTATCTAATATTATGCACTACGCTATAAAGTTTCACAGCGATGCATTACGCTGTGCGAAAAAGTTTATTCACCTAAAATTATTTCTTAATAAGAATGAACGATACATAGTTTAGAATTTAAATACTACAAAGCTTGCATTTTATCATAGATATAATTTTACAATTAATGATTACTTGATACACTACCAAAAATTTCACTTCAGAGAGAATTCGTTTTAAAATAAGAATACTGTTATTATAAAATTTAAATAAAAAAAATCTATTTAAATTGGATTTATCATCCAGATGGATGGCAAGTATCTCATGATAGTATAAAATTACTCTGTTATACAATATACTGAGATCTTAGTAGAAAATGAAATGTTTTCCATGATACGGTGTAATTAAGCATCGGACAATGTTTATTAAGGCAAAAAACTCGAAAATTACAGAATGGGACATATTTATTTATTTTAATTATATCCGCAAAATATTTAATGATTCATTTTGTTACAATCTAAATGAATGCGAAAAACATCAAACAATAATAAATTGAAAAAATATCAAGCTACTAAATCATAAAACCTTATTTTTAGACGTCAACCGTAATTGAAAGGGAAAAGAGTTCATTTTGTGATTTAAATCAAATGATCAGGTATATATCACTCTAATCTTAAACTCAAGCAATAATTATTCGGAAAGTAATTTATAAAGCATAAAATAATATTTATCTAGATAAGAACTTATATTTATATAACAAAAACTACGTCTTAATTCCTCCTTAACCAAAAAAAAAATTCATTGTTTATAAATTTCAAATTCTTTTATTCAAAATAGAATGTTCGAATAATTTTTTCCGTAATTTTACTTTACTGATCATAATAAAATGATTGATAAGATAAAAACTGTAAGAATATATGATAAAAGAGAAAGTTTAAGTTAATCCATAGGTGTAAACAATACCGAAAATGAAAATAAACCGTTTCGACACGATACTGCAAAATATCTATTGATATCAGCATGAAAACTCTATAATTCCGACAAAAAAAGTTATGACATAATTTCATCCTTAAAAAAGACGAACATAATTCAAAAGTTCATATAAACACATTTAATTACAAACCAAATGCTAAAATAAAAAAAATTTTACAAATTTTTAATGCCAAAGTTTTCAACAGTTTTCATTACGATATCGACATTATAAATTTAAGAAAGAAATGTTTTATTTAAAATAGTTCGTAAACATAAAAAGCACAAGAATTATATCATTCTAAAATTCTCGAAGACGAATTTTATTTCACATAAACCAAGTATTTAAATAAATATTTCTGTTCTAGAGACTCATTATGTCTTTGGGAAAAAATTGTTGAGAGAATAAATCCTCTATAATATATATGTAATATATTATTATAAATGCGTAGAGAAGGATTATACTTTAAATATGTTTGCCCATAAATATAAATAGGAAAAAGTGTATAATTCGCAAGCTTTCTCTTTAAAAAAGTAAATACTATATAATCCAAAAATTATCAAAAACAAATTTTGCTACACAAGGCATGTATTTAAATAAATATGTTTCTAGTGTGATTCCTCACAGCTTTGAAAAACATTGTTGTGAGAATAAGTTCTTTAAAATATGCTCATTATATTATTATGATAAATTTACAAATAATTATTATACTCTACATATGTTTGCCCAAAAATATAGAAAGAAAAATGTGTATAATGCGAAATCCTTCTGTAAAACATCTTAAAACCCAAAACTGAATGTTAAAACAAATTAAACTGAACAGTTATAGGCGCGATAAAAGTTTCAAATTAAACTTTACAGAGCGCGGGAAAAAAAATGATGTTTTATGATTCTACTGTTTAGGCAAAATATATTTTATGACGAGTTACATTAGTATTTTGCACAGTAGACTTACCACAAGAAATATATATATATATTCCTCACAGTAACAGAATTACATAGTTAAGAAATATATTTTTTAGTTAAAAATTCCGTAAACGTGAAATAGTTGGTTTTGTGTAACTCAAAAATTCTCAAAACAATAGAACATCCCTACCAACATCACAACACCATCCACTTTATTTCACAAGACGAATATTTAAAAAAAAGTTATTTTTAAAAAAAAGTTCAAAGTTGCTCAACGCAGTTTCATTAAAAAATATTGTAATGAAAATTAATACTTTAATCAAAATCCAACTTAATACTCCTTAAACTCTCCCATAAACATAAAAAAGTTACTGTATAACATTCGGAAGCTTTTTCTTAGACATTTATTACCAAAACTAAATTCTTAAATTTATTAAATGGAAATGCAAAATTATACAAAAAACAACTCACATTCGAAAGCATAATAAAATTTGTGTTTCCGAATACTAAAATCCTTAGAAAAATAATATTTTACGACGAATTACAATAACATTCTGTTCTACGGACTTACTACAATAAATGTTTTCTGACAAAACTCTACAAAGTATCTGTTAATATTCATTATACGAAGACAGATTGTATTTACATAAAATAATTCGTAAACATATAAAAATGTTAATCTTATGTAATTCAACTAGTCTCAAAAACGAATTTGTTCCATTAACTGAATATTTAAAATAAATTATTATAAATGTTACTCAATGCAGCAGAAAAAAAAATTAATTCTTTAATTAAAATCCGAAATTAATGCGTCTTAAACTCGCCCATAAACATAAAAAAGTACATACTTAAAATTCGAAAGCTTTCATTTAGATATTTTATCAACAAAAAAATTAAATTCTTAATTTAATTAAAATGAAATATAAAATTATATAATAACCGCTTTGACTCAAACATCCGAAAGAGTAAAAAAACAATTAAGTTTTATTATTTCATAATTCTCGGAAATATTATTTTTTTTTGCCAAATTATAATAGTATCATTCTCAAAAGTTAACAAAATACGCGATCTTACCTCAAGAAATGAAGTTCCAACGATGTCTGTCGTGAAGATCCGCACGCTTCTCTTTCAAATTTTCCCTCTCTGTTTGTTTCCCAACTACATCTTTCGGACTTGGCAAGAAGTATGACCGGTAAGACAACATCGAAAGGTGGAAGTGAAATAAGGGACGTGCCAAGCGATCGTATTCCCTCACGCATGCGCTCACACTTTCCCACACACCTAGTGTTACTTTTCCCCACCCCAATTCCCAGTCTACCCCTTCCAAGATTCTGGAACTTCTGATTTCCAGAGCATGCCTCGGGGAGGTAAGCAGCTCCTGGCTGCTCTCTCTGCCAGTTCGAAGAGTCGGTTTAACGGAGAAATGAAATTAGATTGGTAAGGAAAAATAAAATAAAATTGCGGAAAAGGGACGACAAAATATAAGAAGGGATGAATTCACGTTAAAGAATTGGAAGAGAAATGTTACATTGAAAAAGGTTTCTTCTTTGATGTGGTTTTATGAGAATGTGGCGATTTTCAGTGATGAAAAGCCACTAAAAGTAAAACATTTCTTTATGTGTAATGTAATTTATTTTTCGAATTTTTTTTTTTTAAAAAAAAAGCTTGCGGATTCTAAATCGAATAAAAAATATAAAAGTAGAGGAAATATATGATTTATTTTTTCCGATATATTTAAACTCCTTTATTTTAAGAAACGTGAGGTAGTTCTGAGAATTGGAGAAATCATAGTAAAGTGGTTCTGAGAAAATTCTAATATATCTACAGAGAACAGATTCCGAAATAGAATATATATTTCCCCGAAAGAGTTCATATTTAACCAAAAAAAAAAAAAAAAAGGTTAGAAAATTCTTAGAAAGGCAGATATTTCTAAAGAACTTCTTTGAAATGTATTAGATGTGAGTGTAAAGATATTGATGAGAATAGAATATTCTTTCTCTCTCTCTCTCTCTCTCATCCGTGGTAGTCTAGTGGCCATGGTGATGGACTAGAGGTCAGCACTGTTTCTGTTGACTTGTGGGTTCGAGTACAATAACTAGGTATGGTTGTGCTGCGACAAATAAGGTGTAGTTGTGATCTAAATGAAAAAAATGTGTAGACAGGAAGTAAGGTAGAAAAATAGAGATTAATCACTAGAGTATCTCGGAGGTGCGTCCCCGTGTTTACCACAGATGTTAAACTTCAATGGATAAAAATATCATTAGGATGCTTTGGGTGAGAGATGCCCGAGACTTACATGAAGACTTGATGCCACTAAAGACCTGCCGATTTTTTTTTCGCTGAAGCACATTAAATTTGATTGGGATCCCATCCTCCCACAGGCGTGGTGTGGCTGTTCAGAAAGAGAAGTGCAGGCTGAGATAAGGTCCTCGTCTCTTGACTGAGGTTCAAAATTACCAGTTTATTCTCAATAGCCCTCGTGTTTCTTTTTAGTGCACGTCAATAAAAACAATTTCTCTGTCTTCAATAGTTTTTTTTAATATGTTAGCAAAAAAAATTTCATAGTTTATTAGGAATAAAAACCCATTAGAATTTTAAACACAAAAGAATTCGAGAAACCAATTAGAACTTCGTAAATTTTCCGTTGTTAATATAAATGAGTTGTTAGAAAGCGAAATTGGAATATATGTTCAACGAAATCGATTATTTCGTATATTTCAGAAAAAATTGCTTTAGCGTATATATGAACCCTTTTGAACAAAAGTTAAATTTAGAAAATTAAGAATAATCTTTGCACATGAAAGTAATTCTCATCAAAATACCATCACTTAGGAAACACAAAAAAAAAATTTAAATTTTTTACAAATGTCTTCAATTAACTCTAGTGTCTGAAATAGCCTAGTGGCCATGGTCATGGACTCGCGGCCGGAGAGTTTCATCGAGTCGTATGTTGGAGCCTTGACGCAACTAAAGACTCACCGTGTTCTCGGAGATGATACACATTATATCTGTCGAGTGTGCAAGTCCTCCTATGACATGGTGTGGAATTTTGGAGGGAGAGGTACCAAATCAGGTGTCTCCCTCGTCACTTCATCGAAGTTCAAAGTAGCTTTACACTTTTTATGGGGAAGACACATGCTTCCCTGTATACTGTCCCGCTTTGTCTCTGGCTCGTAGTGATGGCATCAGCTCTCATCACCTGTGACTATCCGTACCAGGAAATTAGGGTCTTCATGATACCGAAATATATGTTGAAGTGTTAACCCCATACGCAATTCCTTCTGCTGGTCAATGAGCTGCTTCGGAACCCATTCGCATCCCTAGATGTCTCGCTACGTTCTCCCATAGCACCATAGTCAAACATGTTAACGGTTACGTTGTTACGACGTTTCGTACATTTTCATTTGAACACCCCTTGTATAAAGCTCATGATTTTTCCTCTAAACTTGTGAAGATTGCAATTTCTTCCCAAAAAAAAATGAAACGCTATTAGGTAAATTAGATGAAAAAATAATTGAAGTTAAATTAATTAGAGGTAGAGATGTATAAATGGAATAGAATTGAAAAGAAGATAGAGCATAGTGAAGAAAGATAGAGGATAATAGGAAGCTATAGATATTAGTGAATTGGGTCGAAATATCATAATCTTTTGTATTGTGAAAGGATTATTTATCTAAGTACTGAGCTACGAAGATATTTTTGGTGAGAATTGTTGGAATCAGGACAAGTGATTTGGTAAGCTAAGACCACATTTTTAAAGCATAATCCAGGATTGTGAGTAAAGTGGGATTCTAGAGAGGATGACCGTATCTGTTTTTCAATGATAAATAAAGTATTTTATTTTGCTCTTACTTATTTTCAACTGGAATGTGAAAGCTATTGACTATTTAATTATTATAGAAGGAAAGATGACAGTATAAATAAATAATAAAGAACAGTCGTCATAAATTACAGTGGTCAAATATCTTTAATGTAATGCTCTTTCCTAAAATTCAGCGTAACTCAGAAAAACTCGAAATTAATCGAATGGAAAAAATGGATGTGAAGCAAATTTTTAAAGTACCATCGATAATCCTGTATAATGAACAGATAAATTTGAATCTCAAAATGAAAGAATTAATGTCATACTTGACTTTTCCACTAATGGAGTTTTAAGAGATAGAATCATATACCAAAGTTTCTGGAACTGCGAAGAATCGTAAATTTATCATTAAGCTGATCGTAACTAAATGAAAAGGATTATTAATGAGCATAAGCCTAAAGAGACTTAAATCAATCATTGATTTTAAGAGGTTCTAATTATGATAGAACGTGAATATAAGCAGTATCTATCTCGTTCCTTACAACTACAGAGGCTTATTTTTATCTCTGTTTAAATTATTCTGAATATAATTAAACTATCAAATGTCGTGAACAGAAGTTTATTGAATGATATATAAGTATTATTTTCAATGATATTAAAAAAAATCATATTATCTTAAATTAAAATAAATTTTTTTAGTAAAAGTACTCCTTTTTGGTGTGTTAAAGTTCATTTATAATGGAAAAACAAATACTTGGTGAGTGGGTTATCTCAAATAAATAATAGACACAAATCTAACAACCAAAGCAAAGTATTTTCAAGATACTTTTTTTTCATGGGAACATTTCTCCCCGAACACATACTTTCGTATCTCTGAATATAGAAGTGTATTTAAACTATGGATGTGATTTAAAAAAAGTGTTTGCATATAATACAACATAAGTAAAATTTATTTTAAAAACTATTATTTTGCATACGTGCAGGGCAGCGGTAGCCTAGTGATCATGGTCGTGAACTCACGGCCAGTTGTGTTCCTCGAGTCATGGGTTCGAGACCTGATGCCACAGAAGACCAGTCATGTAGTGGTGCTGATTACGTTAAATCTATCGAGGGCCCAAGTCTCCCAGTAGGTTAGGTGGGATATTTTGGAGGAAGAGGTGACAGCTCACACAGGTATCATCTACGTCACTTTCTAGAATCAGAATTACGAGGTCCGTCGCCAATAGCTCAGATGTTGTTTCTAAGTGCTAAATGGAATAAATTAATAAAAAATATTAATGGTATTTTACGTTCATGGGACTCAATTATTTCATTGAAAGATCTGAAAGGTATTAGAGGCTTGAAATTTCAACTTCTAGCATCAAGTTAACTACTCTTTTTCAACGGTAATTTCAAGTTCCTTCAATGTCCTATGTTTGTTGTTGGGTCTATGAACATAAAATTAAAAATGTTTACTGCAATAATATAAATCCGGCATATCAGACTGAGTGATCAGGTAATGGTATAAATCGTAAGCGTTTGACTGTAAATTTGATTTTAAAAAAAGGAATATCATGAAGTTTTAATCATTTCACCAAAAATAATCCTTATTGAAATTGAATTTTTATTTGTTAGTCTTAAGGCTTCGCTACATGGTCCAATCTAGAGTTATCCATTCTTCACAATATTTCTTGACCTTGAAATTTTGGAGGCCGATATTATAGAAATCTGTGGATCGCATCGAAAATTATTGTTCTACCTCTTGCATATTCCTCGGCTCTGAAATGGTTTTTTTTTAGTTCTAAGAATAACAAAAAGTAGTTTGGAGAGTGATCGGGAGAACAAAGTGAATGTGGCAAAATTCCAAAGCTAAATCACTGATTCCTTAACCGCATCTCTAGAAGAGTAATTAGGTGCATTGTCGGGACAACGAAGAGGCCTTTGGTGATCCTAACATATCATAACTTGATCAGAGCCTCACAAAATTGACGTAGCAGTGTACAATAATCGGCACCAGAGGGTGGTGGTGAGTAGTACGTTAAGACGACTTCCCGTCTGTCCCGAAAAAACACAGCATAATCCTCCGGTCAGAATTTTGCACCTTATCCTTTTCGCGGGAAGGTGAGGTGCTACACTTCCACACCTTGCTTACATTTTTGGCCTCTGCATCATATTGATGGATCAAAGATTTAATGTGATTGAGACTGTTTGTTTATGTCGTATTGAGGTGAAATACAATGACTATTCTCAACGGACTTCGTAATTTTGAGCCTTGGTCAAGTGATGAGGACGATACCAGAGCTAGCAACTTCCTGTCCAAAATTCCATACCGCGCCTACTGGTGGACATAAAGCCTTAACCAATTTAACGAACATCAGCCCTGCTGCTTGGCATATCTTTTGTGGCATCAGGGCTCGAACCCAGGAATGGGAGAGAACAAGGCTGAATGCAAGTCCTCGACCATGACCTCTAAGCTATAGCCGGTTACAGTTCAAAGGTTCATCCATATTACTAGGCGAATAAAATTCTTCTTCTCCTTGTTCAAAAAGTTTTAACACCTTCCTTGACAGGTCGTACCATCTTTGCCTCTGAAACGGAATCAGTAAACATGTAACCCAGCGTGTTCATTCATTTGACACGTGCCGCTCATTAACGAATAATTTTCCGCGCTCTGTCGTAAAGAAGATTTCATTAATGATCAATTGAATGGTTGCTCTTCGGTCTAATACGATTAAATTCTCCGCTTTCTTCACTATAGCAATGTTATATGATGAGTAAGTATTTCCATAAATTGCCATCTTTTTATCGTTGATTTTTCTGCACTATCACCTTTCAAATGAAGAAAAATTTCACATTGTGGGAGTCCATCTTAACTGCATTGCGGAGTTTTCCAATGTATGTCTTCGTGAAACCAAACCAATCACGGTATTTAGCAACATTATGTTCATAAGTATCAATTAATATGCAAAACATTTTTTATCTAGAAACATATCGGCTATTTCTTATTGATATAATTAAAACTTTACGATACTTCCATGTTAAAGTAACGTTTCACTAAGAGGTAAATTAATATTTATTGAAACTGTATTCTACTTCCTAACTTATTTTAAGCAAATTTAGTTACAAGTGTAGAAGCTAATGCCTGGCCTTCACTGTATTGGTTAGAACACAAGCTACCAGACGTCTGGGATGCAGACTAATTTCTCCGACGTCTCTTTAAATAATTTAAACATATCTTCCCATGGCTACTATCAGTTGAATTTAAATTTACATTACATACAGAAACTAGAATTTTATAGCAGACACTTTCCATGAAGAAGAATATGTAATTATAGAACGATCTCATTTTGGTAAAATTTTATTATTTTTCACAAATCTGAAACGCTTAACAGTGTCTGAACAGTATAAAATGTGCATTACGTCCTACCAGGTTTAGAGCTTATATATTAAATTTGCTTTAATAATTCTATCATGCAGAAGCTTAGAACTACTAAATGGCTAAATGTACGAAAGTCGTCGGCTAAAGAAACATTGTAGGGATTTACCTGTGATTAGCAACGAATTTAAGTCAAATCGTACGTTTTTTGCCATCTAATATACTTCAGTTTTTTAATCACATTCAGTTTTCAGTTTTAATTTTCTGTATTAAAAATTATCCTTATTGAGTGTTTTTACTTTATAGTCAAAACATTTTAAAATTGCCTTTTATTGCATGATAAAAAATAACTCTATTTTTAATATTTTTCAAAAAGTAATCTCCATTTTTATAACAAAAATTTGAAATCGTTGATTAGATGAGATTAATAATAAGAAGAAATGTGAAATAAATTATTTAACGTGTGCATTTTTGTTGCATGATACAAAACAGCATACAGTCTCTAATTATTTAAAATTTGTTTAAAGAACTTTTTATTGTAAAATTGTCTTTAGGGTTTCTTTTTGTAGAAAACTAAATAAAGTTTGAAACTTCGAAATTTGAATAATTTTCTCCTTTATAACGATAAAATTTAAAGCCTCATGGTGAAATTCTTAGTGTTTAAAATTAGGGATTATTTCATAAAGTTCTTTCAATTTTTAAATCATGTGGTTCATAAATGATTTGCAAAAATCAAAATTGTTTCCTCTTCATTACTGATGGAATTCGAAAATCATACGATTCATTAATCATCGTCTTATTTCACTGAAAAATTTTACTTAACTCTGTAAAATTGACTATTCGCGAATTTTTCTTTCAACTAACAAATCACTTAGTGGTTCTTTCTGACATTATATTTTAAGTTATTTCACTCTCTTCTCAATCAAACGATACTTGATGATGCAAATTAGGTAAGCTTTGGAAGTGGAACAAATCGAAATAATCAAATAATATAGGAGCAACATAGAATTTGATTGAAACAAAAAGAAGGGTGTTACTGCGATCAACGTGAAAGTCTTCTGGCAACGACGTTGCATTTGCTTGCATGACACGACGCTATCGGAGTATTTGAAGGAAGAACTTGCATCATATTCCAGTAAGCGTGTTCTTTGACATATTATAAAAGTTGCTAGGACTCGCTAATAGGGACATTACTGAAGAGAGCCCCCCCCCCCTTTTTTTTTTCTTTGAGGGTTAATAAAAGATATTTTGGATATAATTTACCATTTTAATTAATTTGTCTGTGCTTGTACATAAGTTAAATTTAGATTTTGCGATTAGAATAAATAGTAAGTTGACAGAGCAGAACGATAATAAGATACTATCTTATATTAACTTATATTTATTACGTAAATGTTTTTTGGCACATCAAAGAGAAATGCGATTTGACAATTTTATGAATATAGACTCAAAAATCCCTTTCTTTTAAAATAAAATGGTGGTAACAGTATCATTGGCAAATCGTATAAATATGTATGTTTTCAATAAAACAGTTGGAAAATAAAAAATACCCTGTACAATACAAAATTGAATGTTGCTTTAACACAGAAAATATTCTTAAGAAATCCTAATCAGAAGATTCTCTTATGGGTGTGGGCGTCATCTTAAATTCCGCCCAATAATAAGAGATGAATAATTCAAAGACGAGAGTTCCTTTTTCAATTAAAAGTTTTGACGGTATCCAAATGTTTTAGCAGCTAATATAAAATTTCAAAACAAAACCAAGAAAATCGATAATCATCGTTAAAAAACTTTATATTTTAGGAAAATTACAGATTTCAAAAAAGACAGATAAGACGATGTGTTAAAAAATTAAATTCAAGGAATACATTGAGGATCAAGTTTGAAAATTGATGTTTCATCTGCTTGTATAAATATTTATTTAAATATTTTTATAACTTTAACGTGTATTCATTTTTATCAAACATGCTCTCGCGATAGAATCGACCAAATTCTTAATCTTAATGCTAGCACATTTGCTACTAATTACTACATCATACTACGGTTACTAGAAATATTGGCTGTTTACATTTCTAATCAAACATGAATAAATATCAGAAGAAAATATTTTTCTCAAAGAAGAAAACTTTTTTCTCGTACATACCCACCCCTTAAACTTTTTGTTTGTGTACCACATTTAAGAGAACGCAAAAGGATAAAATCTCCAAATTTTATTCAATATTTATAAGACTGTGAACAAATATTTTTCGCATGTGTTCATATCACATGAATAAATATTTTTAAGAAATATTGATGACTTTATTGGGGTTTTTTTTATCATTTTATTTAAGAATATTTATATTGCTTCCAGTGATTTAAAATTTAAATAGTGTTTTCATCAATTTTCAACTTAAATTTAAAGCCAAGATAAATAATCTGTTTTGGGTTTTTATAATTTAATCTAAAGTAGAGGAAAAATTGGGATTTTTAAATAATATTATCAAACTGTCACGAGTGATTAATTTTATTGAAAAAAAAGGCTATTTCTAAATCTGTTGTGTATTTTAAGTAACTTTTGAGTCTCGAAGATTATTTTGAACATGTTCAAACACTTCTGTTTAAAAAAATGGAATCAAAACATTTTCACCAATCTGGTATAAACACTGATTTATTGGAAATCTGAATGTTTTCACAAGCACTTCATCACTCGGTCTTCAAGTTCATTTAACCTTCTTTTACAAAATGCAGATACGAAAGCAACAAATACAGCAAATAATTTTCTTCAAACAAAAAATAATTCATCAGAATTTTATGAGTTAAAATTAATTTACCAAAATATATTTTGAAAAAGAAATTGTTAATTGGAATTTGTGACAACTGCCCTTTATTTAATTCAGCAGCCATTTTTTTTTTGATTAAAATATTATTAATATTACGAATCTCCAACTGGAGACATGCAAGAGAAAGATAAAATATTTTACTTATTAATTAAGTACAGACAAGTTCGCTCTCTCTCTCTCTCGAATCCCAAATAATTCAACAATACTAGGTTATGATTTATAAGACCTTTGCTTACCAAATCATTCTTTCTGATCCAATGCCTTCACATAAACATCCCATTCCTATTTTAATAATTTAAATAGGTTTTGCTTCTATTCTCTCCCACAAAACTAGTTAAACAGCTTCAATTCTAATTATAAATCTCTATCAGGGAGGTGTTATCTTCTATCTCTCTTCATTCTCCTTTAATTCTATCCATGTATATATCATTATCCCTAACTCTCTTCACTTCTCTTCTGTTTTTATATAACTCAACTAATTGCTTTTCATTTTATTTGTGAAGAAATTGTAATTTTATTCAATTCAAATTAATATACAGTTCCCTAGCTTAGTGAAGACAATATCGTGAGAATAGACCAACGTCATAATTTTTTTACCACATAAAAAACATCAACTAATATGACGTCATTTGATTGGCAGTGATATCCTTTACTGCTCTGTAAAGAAATAACAGTTGAGCAGAGCATTAAAGATAATTATTTTGACAAAAATAAGTGTAATCACACACGAAGAGCCACTCAAAAGTATCATGCCAAATAGGACAAGAAACAGCGCTAAATAAAGATAACAAAGCCAGGTTTTACAAATTTGAATTACTAGTAATAGACAACTGAGGTGTTTCAATTAAATAACAAAAATGACCATGTAAAGCTTTTTATTTTGATTTCCTACATGTGAACTTCTTCTGTAGCAGCTTTAGTCTCGTTATTTAATACCCACATCTCGTATATATATATATATATATATATATATATATATATATATGTTAACAGCCAAAAGTATCTCGTGATTGTATTGTAATTACCATTGATTGCTTAATATAATAACCGGATTGATACTTTTATGCTCTTTACTCTTATACATCGATCAATACGCCGAGATAACCCAGAATGGCTGGCTAAACCAGTAACCAGATCTTTAAGTATTTTACCGCTGGCTGAAACGTGTCAAAATTCTTAAGTCGATCGGACCAGGAAAAGGTTTTTTGTAAGTGAAAGGTTTTCCAAGTGGATCGCCGGATAGTGCTTTCGATGGAATAAAAACAACAACGAGTCGATGATTCAGAAAGCTGTTTATCGTATTTACTCAACAAAAAGATTTCTTGCGAAAAAGAAAGAAAAAAAAGGAAAAATGTTTTTGGGAAAAAGTTGGAAAAGCGTTGAACGATTGTATCACCTAAAGGTGATTAACAAAGTTTATGTTGATGAATAAAAATTTTGCAAAAATGTTTTCAATTTTAGACTCGGGAGTTCTTGATCGATGTGTTATAATCACCAGATTTCTCTTTTTACAGCAATATATGTATATATATATAGTATATATATATATTATATATATATATACAATATTTATATTATACATATACTATACTAATAGTTATTATTATTATTATTATATTATATATATATCTCTATTCTATATATATATATATATATATATATATATATATATATATATATATATATATTCTTTCATTTTTACATTTCTTTCTGGATTTTTGTCTTTTTAAATATTTGAAATTATTCTTTCATAAATTTTCAGTATATATATATTGCTGTAAAAGTAATTAATCCGGTGATTATGTATAATTACCGGTAATTATTCATAATCACCACCAAACTTGGTAAATGTGATAAATTATTCAATAATTTTTCACATATACCGGTAAATTTATAAAATCCCCAACTTATTATGGAGAATGTAATATATTCAGATTATTTTGTAGAGTAACGATATCTTAATTTCAAGCTTAACAACAAGTTCTTTATTGGGTACCTTTGACTTCTTTTGACAACTCACACAAGTTTAAGTAAATCATCACTGCTTAGGTAGAAACATTTTTATACTTTTTGAGAAGTTCTTTTAACATTCTGTTTCTACCACCATTGCTAATTGATAAATGTGCTTTTTAAATTATAGTAAAAAGTTCTTAAGGTACATAAGGTAAAAGTACACATAAAATCTTACATTAAAGCTATCTTTAATCATGGGAAAGATAAATTTTTCTACATTGTCCACTTTCATTATATTGTATCTTTTTAGTCTTTGATAATCTTCCAGTTTTTCCCTGCTACTTTTGTTTTTACTATTATTTACTTTTATTAACAAGTTGTCATATCTTTCTTTCGTCAGAAAACCGCTGTTCACTTTCTGAGTGTCCAAAACATTTAAAAACTTAGAATTGCATGCTCATGCATATAATCCATTATACAATTTTTTATTTACAAAAACGTCCATCCAGCATAAAATTAGAAATATTACTGAAATCACGTGCATCTTACATCACAAATTTTGGAAAATTTATGGACTTTTATTACATTCCCCATCACGAGTTGGGGATTTTATAAAGTAACTGGTAAATTTGATAAATATTCAATAATTTATCACATTTACCAAGTTTAGTGGTGATTATGAATAATCACCAGTAATTATACATAACATCACCAGTTTATTACATTTACCGTAATATATGTTTATATATATATATATATATATATATATATATATATATATATATATACGTAATTGTTTTGTAATCAAATACATTTTTTCATAAATTTGGTTTTTTCTCTCTTGTGTCATGCATTCCCTAAAATAAACACGAGCGAAAATTCAGTAAAAATAAATTTTTATTGTAACATTTTCCTTTTTCTCTATCTTTGTATAAAATAAAAAAAAGTAATTTATTGTATGCATTTTCATACCAATAGGCCATTGTTGTTCATATTGAGAAAAATGAAACAAAAATTACGATTTTATCTTACAATCCGTTAAAATCAGTTAAAAGACTTTCTTTTTGACATGAGTAGCTTCTCTCTCAACGTCAGAGTTATATTGTTGGTTTTTCCAGTATTACACAAATCAAAAAGATAATAGATGCCCCAATAACCACTCATCATTTTAACCTACCCTCTCGACAACAAAATATTAAATTATTTTTTTCTGTATTTCACAAAAAAAAAAGAAGTAAATACCCTTGTAAACAACCATCAGGTTTACCTCCCAACCAAACATAAAAAAAAAATTGCTATGATGTTTATGAAAAATGATGTTTTTATTTGTGCGGCGCAGGAGTGCCGCACAAATAAAAACATCACCCCTGCCGCTGAGGAAATTTCACAAAAAATACTATTAGGCTTCCTATAGAATCACTTACAAAACGTGAAGCATTGAAATAAAATGATGCAGAGTTAAGGTTTCCTTAATATTGAATAGAATTTTCCCCTTTTGGGACCGTTTGAAAATGGAAACAATAAAAGGATAACAAGAACCAGAAATACCTCTCTGCTTTACAGATATTTTGAAAGAAATACAAGCCTGACTTTATTTCGTCAAGTTTTTTTACGGAGCTTTTAAGTGGGACTGTTGCACATTAAATATATCGAGGCTCCAAGTCCTCCTGGAATGTTGACGAATTTTAAGGATTGAGATGCCAATCTAGGTGTCGGTCTCTTCACTTCACCGTAATTCCAAATTACGAGGCTCATCGCCAAATGTCCTTGAGGTGTTTCTAAGTACGACGTTAATAAGCAATCAATGAATAAATTTGCCTTCCTTGTATCATGGCATAGAGTTTTGTTTAGATTGTTACTTGGTTTCCGATGCATTATGGGTAAACTAAGTTTCATGGACGGCACTCGACGAGGCGTCAATCCAAACTGTCCTACGAATCAGTGTCACACTTGCTTTAGTTCGTCTTAACTTATGGAAGTACGCAATGGTAGCAGTTACTTACCTCAATAATGCCATCTGTCGTCAAAAACAAGTACTTTTGTAACGCCCAAGTATCACTTTCCGGTCAAATGCAACCACTATTACATAACAGGTATCTTATTAAAGTAAAAATCACGCAGCTGAAGACAATGCAGACATTCGAATATATGTAAAACAAATGAGATTTAAAATATTATTATTAAATTTAATAAAGTAGAGTAATTGTTTTGCTAAAATTTACGAAGTATTTTTTTATAGATTTAGCGATGTTTAATTACAATACATTTTTACTGAACATTACAGCGAATACGTTGGTATTTATACCACTTCCACATGTGCTTTGACCAAATTTATACAAAACTACATATCATTTCTTCTGCCCATATATATAATATGTAAGATTATATGCTTGAGTGTGAGTGTTCACGTGATTATAACTGTTTATCAACGTCCCACTCAGAAGCAACACGAGAGATATTGGCGACGGACCTCATAATTTTGAACCTCAGTCAAGTGATGAGGAAAACATCTTAGTTGGCACTTTCGTCTCCAAACTTCCACGCCACACCAATGGTAGTACTTTTGACTTCAATAGATTTTACAGGAATCAGTCCAGTCTTCAGTGGCATTGAGCCTCAACAATGTCGGCCGCAAGTCCACCCTCATGACCATTAGACTATCGGAGCCATATAAAAAAATATGCTTGAATGCATGAATAAAATAATATTCGAAGTGAAAATACATATTTATTTTCCAATGTTCTGAATACGCATATTAAGCAAAAAATACATATAACACATATGAGAAAAAGAACTGCAATTCGAACTGAACCAAAAGGTTCAATAAAAAAAAAATGGACATTTAGCTGTTGTGTATCATTTTTTTTTTCAAAACATTGAAACCATTCCATTTTTGTATCTGAATTTCAAATTGGTTGATTGACTAACAAGAACCAGAAATATAGATTTAAACTAACATTACATTACTTATAGCACTGTCGCCTCATTAGACTGTTGGTCAAGATCATGATACCGAAGTTATTTACGTCGATTCTTAGGTTCTAGCCGTGATGCCACAAGGGCGCTGAAGCTCATTAAGTGTGATCGTGATCCCAAGTCCTCCCGTTAGCGTTGCATGGAAGTTTAGAGATATAACATGTTATGTACCAGCTCATGTGTGGTCCTCATCACTTGACAGAGACTCAAAATTACGAAGCCTGTCATCAATAACCTTCGTATTTCTCTCGATACGACGTTAATAAGCTAATAATCTATAACAAAAAGAGTGCTATTAGCGATAAATCTCGTAATTTTTATCTATGAGGGAGAAACTAGAACGGCATCTAAGTCGACACCTCGTTACCAAAAAGAATTACATGTGCTTGTCTTTGACCCATTGTCGTGGTGTAGAAATTAGGAGAAGGGGGTGCCAGCTCAGGTATCGTCCTCGTCAATTGATAGTAGCTTCAAAATTTGAGGTTCATCGCCAATTGCCATCGTGTTGCTTTTAGTGCAACGTTAATAAAAACTAAACTGAACTGTGCTTGTCTTTGAAATATTTTGGTAAGGTAAAGAACTGTGTATTTTCTAGCATCAACTGTCGACTATTTTACAAATAAGGCCATCATAATAAAAAAAATTGCATTTTTGAGAATATCAGTTTCTTCAGAAACTATAATGAAAAAAAATGAAATTTTTAGATTTTTCGAACTGTTTATATTCTTCTAACCACATATTTGGAGGAAATGTTAGCGTATTTCTATTCTACACTGTGTGCAGAAAACCTGATGTATTGGTAGTCATACTCTAAAGAGAAATTGTTAAAATATTACATAGTTCATTTACAGAATAAGGTGTTAAACATAAGTAATAGAAAATCATGACCTGATTCAGTGCGCAATTTACATGAAGCATTTACATGCAAAACTATAAAATTTGAAAAACATAATAACGCACAGTCTTACAGCGTGGAAAATATTTGTACAATACGCATGGTATTAAATGTTTAAGGTGACATTTTGCATTTAATATTGTTACGAACCAGTCATGACGCCTCCCTGGAACGATGCTGCGAAAAATGAAATGCTACTTAAACAGATATTGCTCGGATACCGATGAAAGTTTAAACAAAGACCTCTTAACCTTGTCGAGGAATTTGGCGACCATTTTGGCGCCAAATGAAAGTTTTCGAAAATGCTGCAATTTTGTTGAAATTTCTATTAGGAGAAAATATTATATAATATATATATAGTATTTTTATTACTGTAATTATAAGGGCTGTTTTTGTTTCTATTGTGTTGCTATTCTACACAGGTTCTGCTACCTGTGCTCCATCATTTCCTGAATATTGTTAATAATGCGTCATTCTCCATTATCCTCCCTTGTTGGACTGTTTTAAGTGTACGCCCACAGGACTATTTCTTGTAATGATATCTTCTAGGATATCCTTTATCTTAAATAATTTCTTTGAGTCTTCAGTGAATAGAGAGAATCATTTTTGATGTCCATGTACTAGAAGTAAGCCGCATTCCATTCATATGTAAAAGCGATTATCAACTCGTCTTGATCGGAAAATAGTTTGGTTCAAACATTTTGATTAATAATTTCAAACACGTGTTCCATAGTATACATATACATGAGTGATATCTGGAGACCGAGGAGGAAATTTCATAAATTTAGTAGTGTTACATAAGATTCATAATCGAATATTTATGATCGTATTTATGGGGTCATTGCCTTGCATGAAAACGTAATCTTCGAGTCGATTTATTTTCCTTTCACTAGACAGTAAATTATTCGTTAAACTGTCCACATTAATGAGCTTGAAGAGATGGGGATGATTAATGACGCAAAAGCCAGATATGGTTATGCTGCATCAAACAATCTGTAACTGATGTTCAGACTTTTAAAAAAGGGGGGAAAGGCAAAAATAAGTGACAAAAGGGAGAGTGGAAAGTAGAGAAATATCACTAGGGTATCCCGGGGGCGCATCACCCGTATTTTCAAAAGACAATATACCACACAAAAAGGGGGAAATCCCTAATATCCTCTTGTGAAGTCCATACCTATTTACAGATTTTAAGCTCTTTAAGGCCTGGTTATAAGCTTGCTATTCATGATTCTGTCAATCGGGACTAAATTCCAGAACTCCGAGGCATTCATACACCCCAAGCAAACATGTTCTCACTTCCATGTTTCATCGTTGGTAGTAAATTTCTTAGAAGAGTTTCCGTTTCTTGTTTTCTCTACATCACTAATTTACTGAACGAGCCAAAAATATTAAACTCATATTTTCGTCAGAAATAACAACTTTTCTCCTGAACACTCGGTTTTCGTTTATGTATTTTATAGCGAAGTATAATAGTATTTTCCAATTCCTCTCATTCATAAAGATTTTGTTACGTGCTATGCATTATCCAGAAGACCTTATACCTTGCTTGCTTGTATTTCAAACTGTAAATTTAGAGGAGGTTATTCATCTATTGTTCTGTCTGCTGTAATTTTAAGTGCACTTAGTTTCGTATCTCTCTTCGAAGAATGCGCAAAAAATCGCCTATAGGCAGAAGCAGGTAGAAATAGACAATACAGAAGATTTTCTGTAGTATTTTATTGAATAATTGACTGCAGAGTAGAATGTGGTCGACCAACTAAAAAGGAAATTTTATTACAGGTTTGTCGCCTAAACGAAGTTTTATAATCAATTTTCTTTCAGTATAATAAGTTCCTTTAGTCTCATACGACCCGCACATATCGAAAACTCTGCGTTATTTATCAGATGTATTTTCCATCGTGTTATCTTACATATGCCTCGAGATGAATGATATCACTTATCGACAAAGAAATCGCTGATCCCATCACAAGACCCTTAAGAGATTATCTTGAGTTTCAATGTAAGAATACTACTTACATGTCAGAAAATCACTAAGATTTATTTATCTTTATATTTAAAAAAAATTCCATAATTATTACATTTTCATCCAATATTCATATTTATAAAACATTGTTGTATTTTATGTTTCCTCTTAAACTAGTTTTATTACAAATAAATAGTATACTAAAACCGTAGTTTCTTTCACAAAAGAGCTCTTGTAGGAATACTTTCTACACTCACAGTAGATTTTGAAAACCTTCGAAAAACTAATAAAAATAGAGTTAAAATTTGGAGCATTTGATTACAAAATATGTGACATATCTTATTGCAGAAAAATAGCATGAAAATATAGAATGATTTGAAAGAATTTTAATGGAATTATGAGACACAGGAAATACTGAAAAAAAATTATTATGTTTTCATTCTTCGTAATTCATATTTTCATACAGCGTTTTTTAAATAATATAATTCATTATTAGCATTTTTAGTGAAAGATATTTTTACAAGTCTCTTACGTATATTAGAGACAATTATACTTTATAAAAACGAAGTATAGTATAAGACTTTGAAAAGACACACACACTAGTGATAATTTTCGGAAACGAATTTTTAAATATTTAACTATTACCAAGATAAGAAAAAAATTAATAACTATCAACAGAATTTCCATTATTAATTAAGAACATTTATAAAAATTTAGTTTTTTGAAAAATGAAAGGAAAAATATGCTAAAAACTGTTAGAACTATTATTAATTAATTCTGAACTCATTAGAAATACTTGCATAAAACACAACTTTAATGCATTCTTTCAATGAATTAATTCCATCCACTTCTTTATGTACTAAAAAACTCAATTACTTCTCATCATATCTGAAAAAAAAATCATAACAAAAGATTTCACAAATATGGCAGTTTAATATTCCTGTATAATATAATCTTCTCTTTCTTTTCTCTCGTACTGATTATTTGAGACTTCATCTTAACAACACAATACTTATCACCAAAATTAATGAATAATATGCCATTAACGGAAACTGTCAAATTTTGAAACATTATTTTATAAAAAAAATGAACTTATGGATCAATGTTCGGAAAAGATAGATGGGTTAGTTTTCTGCACTAAAAATTTTTAATTTATAAAACCGTCAAACATCTGAGGAGTACAATGCTTCAAAATATTTCTTACAGCCATTCTTGTTCTATATCCCACAAATCTAAGGTGACCAGATTTTAACATTCGAAAAGCGGGACACGATTGACAGGGGGGGGGGGATTGTTTAAAAATCTGGTACCTAAAAAATGTTTACCTTTGGTACGTAAATAAATTACTTACCGAAATAATCTGAATAGCTGATTTATTAACATCACTGTTTTAACTATCTCGCAGTAAGATGTGTATCGTATGAGAGACAGTTACAAAACTCAAAATGCGAAGGCGTTACTTCGTGGACGACCAACTAACTCCTTACACCCTGACCCTTCTACTCTCTAAAATTCCCCTCCGTTTCCAGTTTTTGTATAAGATGTAATTCATTTGCAACTATGTTCCAAATGAGGCTAGATTGCTAGAGAGCATGTCGCCATAAGAATAAAATCTGTGCAAGAGTACAAAGTGTTCGCTCTTCATTTTACAGTTACAAAATATTTTCGTCGCTGCCAATGTCGAAAAATGCCACTGTTCATTAAGTCCAAATAATAGTGGTCATATTCTAGCAATTGATCAAGGCGAACTTTGATAAGCAGTTCCTTATAAACGGTTCTCAACAATTATTTTTATTATTAAAGTAGTTTTAAAATAAAATTTTAACGTAATTTTAAAATTAAACAAAATAAAATTTACAAAAATAATATAAAGCTCATATCCTGGTGAAATAGCTACGTGGAAGCCGAAAACCGTATATTCCATTCCCGTTCTCTCAATGTTCCCTAGCTTGTCTTGCATTCTTTCTAAGGATCGGGACTTTCTTAAAACCCCACGGGGCGCAGGATAAATTGTTAAGAAGTGGGATGTCTGGTCATCTTACACAAATACCATACAACAACAAAGAGAATTAGCTTTTCAGATTGCGATAACGTAAATGGTTTCCTTTCTGCTAGAGAGAAACCAGGTGGCATTTAATATTTTAAGTCGCGACCTTGGCAGTTAGCGCTTTATCTGTGCTTCCCCGTAGATCACTAAGAGTTTGTTACAAAAGTAATTTCAACGAAATTACTCGTGAACAGCTCGGCTTGCAACTGTATATGCACCTCATATTTCTACCATATTCAGATGCTTTCAGTGGTCATGTTCGCAGACTCGACGCCGGCGTTGTTTATATCGAATCCTGAGTTTTTCCCGGATGCCACAACGTATAGTAGAACAGATTCACATTAAATCTGAGCGAGGCTCCAAGTCCTCCGATTGACGTGATGTGGAAGTTTCGAGAAGGAAATGCCAGCTCAAGTGCATTCGTCCTCGTTACTTGATCAATGCCCGTCACCAATAGTCCTCGTTTCGTTTATCAGAGCGATGTTAATAAACAATCACTCAGTTACTTTAAAAAGCAAAAGCTTGAAACCACATAAAATTTACTTTTCAGAAAATGCAAACTGTTTTATAAAAGAAAAGATATGACGTCGGAACTTTTAAAATCCTGGAAAATGGAGCATATTTTCATTAGAATCTCGATGATTGGGGAAATTAAATGTCATCACACTTTTTTTAAAATATTCCAGTACTTTTAACTGTTTCATATATTTCGTTCATCTTTATATTTCGATTCTTCGTTGAGTAAAAAACGAGGATTCTACTTTAAAAAAAAATTTATTAATTTTGAAACAATAGTAATTTCTGAGCCTTAAATAAAATAGTCCACATTTGTAAAATATTTTTAAAAAATTTCAAAATCAAAACAATTTTTACAAAGACGTCATTTCTTTTTAAAACAAAATGCATTAGCCATTAACTTAATTTTTTTGTTATAAGCATTGAAACCATTTCATAATTAGGTTGTGACTACTAATTCTACATAGAAATTCAAAGCCATATAAAGAAGTTCAAACGAATCCTAAATATACCCAAGATCAACTGCTTCAATCCGAAATAACAAATAATCTGTTATAGACTCGCAACTTTTGTGGCACTTTGCTCGCAATTTACTCTGCTGGCTACTATAAATGGACATTATGAAGGAAGCCTGAAAACCATGTGAAATTTCTCGTGCGTGTATCGCGATGTACTCTGCAAATGAATAGCATTTGTGTGCAGACGTACATCATAAAAGCCTGTACCACCCCCAATAAGCACTACATAAAGGGAGAACATAATGTCGCTACGAAATACTATAATTTCTTTTTTATTGATTGTATTTCATGGGCAGCTTCGGTATGCCTCGAAGAAGAATAGGAGCCTCTTTCGAGAACGCTTTTAAGGCTGAGGAAGAATTGTTGCCTTTAGAGAGTGTGGATTATCTCTCGGAGAAATCACTGATCGTTTCTGAAGTAACCTAGTAACAGTGATGTGGATGTATAATTGATCGATGCAGGAAGCAACGAATGATCGAATGTACCGATTACATTCGCCCTTCCACCAATATACGTGATGACAGGCGTATTGTGCGCATGGTATTGACGAAATGCTTTGTTACATCAGGAACCATATCTCAGCAAATACAGTCTGCAGCACAACAATTAATGTCCTCATGTATCATTCGATACCATTGGCAGCTCATTAAATTGTCCACAAAATGTTCGTTGCTATTATTGCTAATTTCCCAACAATCACAGCAATAAAATCAAATGCAATGAACACACGGTCCCATAGCTTTTTTTTAAACCACACGTCTGCAATAGTGAATTGAACGGCGCACATAAGAAATTAAAAAGAACGACATTGTCTTTAAAGACGAGACACGCTTCTGCCTGCAACACCACCATGGTTGAATTAGAATCTTGAGACACTGTGAAAGTGGTTGCTTAACTGTTGACCAACCAGTTCAACGAACCAACAGGGATATTTATCTAAGATTTTAGAGCTTATAACCTCATTTCGGCATCACAATATGCGAGCACACGTGGCATCCAAGGTTCAAGACTTCTTCGCCCACCAATTTCATTGCATTCCCCTGTCCAGCTTGTGTGATGAATACTTAAGAAATGACTCTCCTGGAACATACCACCTGCAGTTTGTTACACTGGATCAACTTTGGCAACAAGTGGAGACAGCTTAGACTGCCATATTCCAACAGGACATTCAAAAACTCTTTCATTCATCACTCATGCATGTATACGCGGTTATTGTCAGTCGTGGCCCATAGACTCAATATTGATTTGATTGTTTTCCTTTCTTTGAAGAAGGCTTTATTTTTAATCAATTCAGCTTTGTACCGTGTGTTTTTCTATAGTAAATTTGGCTTTTATATATATATATATATATGCACAAATGAATGTCATAAAACTTAGTACGTATTTATGTTAGAATAATTAATAACAGGTTTATGTTCAGGATGGATATTTTATGAAAGATAAAATATATTGAATTTCATATAAATGCGCTTTTTATGCGCTTTCAAGATTTCCTATGCACTTAAATGATTTTATTTGCCCTATTTATTATTAAAGTTTCACAATTATATTTTATTCACTATAAAATATGCTTTAGTAATAATTCATGCATATTTCAATATTTATGACTAAAAAAGGTTATCTATAATTCATTTACCTAAGTTAATTATTCAAATTCTTAGCAGCCGTATTTAAACCACAAATGAAATAATTCTTAAGAACATACAAAACGAGTAAGAAATTAAAAACTCGAATACGAAGAAATAAGTCAAAAATTCTACGGGGAAAATTAATGATATAATTCAAAATTATTTCTATAATTTAACTACTTTTTATAGTTAAATAATAATATCTTGTTAAGTATTACGTGATTAAATGTAATAATAATTTTTGTCATTTATCGTTACATATTTAATATTATCGTGAAACTTTTTTTCAGTTTTAGTGCTCTATATTTGTTTTTTGAGCATCTCAAGTTAGAATGTGGAACGTTATTTATGGTAGCGACTTTGTCTTTGATTTTAATAGAATCACATAAACATGGAATTTAAGTGCATGACTATAGTTCTTTATCTGCTTACCAATAGAATAAGCACTGAAAACTTTTGATGTTTTTCAAATAACTGAAACACTAAAAGGCGTTATATTTTTCGTATTTTAATTTTGTGATTAAAAAATAATAGATTCTTCGGTGATTCTGTTGACATTATATTTATAAGAATGTGATAAACAAAAGAGTGTAAAATTGAATTTTAATAGGAGCTACTTCACACAGCATTTTTACCATCCCCGTAATGTCAAAAAATGCTATGTGTAAAGAATGTTATAAAAAACCCGATGCGTCAAGAAGTCACCAGTTTGAACGTGTGGTTTTATTGCATTATTATTATTTGAATGAGAGATTTTGCCATAAAATTATGTTGCACAATTATTGCATAAAATGTACATGGTTTTAGACCTTTTCGCATTTGCTCCTAATATGAATTTTTTAAACGAAACTATAATCAAGAATTTTAAAAATATGCTCTTATTAAAATAATAATAATACAATAAATGTGCATACACAACAATTGGTGTTTTGTCCGGGTTTTTTTTTTTTTTTTTTTTTTTTTTTTGTATAAATGTTCCTTCATTCTAACGTTAAATTTGAGGAGTATACCCGTTGCGTGATAAGTTCCCCTTCAAATTGTAAACAAACAAGCAACGACGTAGCGAAATGTATGTGTTATTTGCGTTTTCTCAAAACGTGTTTCTATGGTTTTTTTATATAACTTCCTCTCAATATCTATGATATCAGTAATGTTGATATTTTGCACATAATTAAATGAAGTTACAAACTGTAATGTGCACATATTTTTTGTAACAAACACAAACAAATTTTAAGTATTAATCAATATTTGAATAAATTCGTGGAAAATTTCAATCATGAAACTTATATACTTCTAAATTTTATTCACCGTGTCTCATGCGCGTTGAATTTCTCGGGGCACAAAGTACTCCTGATGGAAAGATGTGGAAGTTAGGAAAAGGAGGTACCAGTTGAGTCACCGTCCTCGCCATTTGTTCAAGGTACAAAATTTCGAGGTTCGTCGCCAATAGCCTAATCAATCATTCAGTCTTTAACCCTTTCATTACCGGAGGGAGAAAAAAAAGAAGTGCTTCCCTGGGGCCCGCGACTTCTTACCGCGGAGTGTCACGCTGTGCCCTGACCATTTTAGATATTAAGCCTATTCGGGATACAAATTCCTCTACAATCGGCTATTCATTAGAACATATTGGTTTTTACATATATTATTTAAAATACATTAAACTTAATATATACGAAAGAAAAAGAGATTTAATAGAAAATTGTATATAAGACATAAAATCATTACATAAAAATCATATTCTTTTAAGAAAATACAAAATATACTTACATGTGTTACATAAATTTCATGGTGTAATGATGTATCATTACATAGAATATTAAGATATAAAAAATGAATCTTATTTCGCTGTATGGTATTTTTATAAAAAAAAAATTCTTTAATGCATAGTACAACGTCACATGTCTTATACACATATTTTGTCAACTTTTGCCGCTTCACGCAAGATTTTGAGCAAAGGTCACATCTTCGTCCTTTTTTCCCCTCTAATGGATACGTACAGAGTTGAATTATTTTCGCTAACATCACTATCAGATTCGTTCATTAATTCGCAAAACTCAGTATCAGATAAATAATTTCTTTTCGTCATGAATGTCACTACAAATAAAAACCGATCGAATGAAACGAACAGCTGAGAGCATCTGCTACCAAAAGCCTAACCCCCATAAAAATCCATAAATTCTCGTTCGAACTTCTAAGAAGCAAGTAAGAAAGAAAAAATCAAACCGAAAGCAAGTGCACCTTTTAAATCATGTCATTACACTTAAAGAGCCGCGTCACAACACGTGCTTTTAACAATTACCCCCTTCCTGATAGCCAAAAGTGAAAACCAAGCCCATATCAACCAAAGTCAACAGTCCAAATAACCTATCTATATAAATTTCGCCGGATCGTAACGCCATATAGTAACATTAAAAAAATCAAATAAAATGCTCTGATCAAGCGTTTCTAATGTGATACGCTGGGCACAGGAGAACAAACGCGAGCGTATCGCTTTTGATACGCTGGGAGTGAAAGGGTTAAATTATTCTATTTAAAGATTGAAATTGTAATTATGCTTAAAGTATGCACTGTTATGTTATAAGTACTCAACCAATTTTTAAAATAATAAATGCATTTGATTCTATGCAAAATATACTTAAATTTAAGTATATGACTTACAAAAGTAAATGCAGATATTGATTTTTAATTGATAAAATAGGATTAATCATATTTATAAATAGGATTTTCTCTGCATAAACAGATACAGAAATATACAAATATTTCAACGCAAAGTATGACTTTTAATGCTTCTAATTTTTTTACAAATGACGATTATTGCAACTTGGCACAAAATAAGCTCAGTTTTTCTTGTTGAAAGCGTCTCTGTTAAATTAAATTGACTTAAGGATGTAAGTGATATAGAATCACTTAGGTAAAATTCATGCTTATTACTGGATAAAAATATATAATCAGATAGAAACTTCAATTATAAAAAGCTATAAATAATCATATGCCTATAAATGTTTTCAAGTTATCCGATGCTCATAATGATTCTCATGTCATCTATTTTCATTCATTCCATTTATATAGATTTCATTAAACCTATATAATTAGAAATGAATATCCATTTCCTTATTAAGGGTTTCCAGTCTATTTTGATAGTCTCTGTATTTCTCATTATTAAATTGGGAAGGATAGTATCTAAGAATTTTAAACGAGTACTGATGCTTCACCAGAACATTTTCCTATGCTTACTTCAAACAGCGTGCAGAACAAAGAATAAGATACAAAGAAAATAAAGGAATAAAAATTGAAATAAATAATTATTTTACCATATTAATATTAGAAACTTTTATTGTTTTCAAATTTAAGAAACTTAAAAATAAATCATCCAAAAATAGCACTGAATCCAGCAAGCTTTTGAGATAATTGCATTTAGTCAATCCAATACTTTTTCCAATATACGAGAGGCATCGTAAAGAATTTATAACTTACAAATAACAGAGGTTTGTAGATAAAATTTACTATGCGTATTAATTTAACATAATGTTATATAAATAACAGCTGTTCATGTATTAGTTTGGTTAGAAACTATAGATTGACGTAATACACAGTATTGAAAAAATGGAGCTCAGTTCCCCAACTCCAGCCTTCGAAAAATCAAAAAAAAAGAAGTATGGAATATATAACTCTATAAGTAGACTACGTAGAGAATTTTTTAGAATAATAAATAAAAAAAATTATCGTGGTTATATTTCAATAATAATTAAATCTTTACGATACCGATATAACTTCATTCTAAAGCTTCCAGATAAACAAAGCAACGTAAATAGCTGTAATTTGCAGCATACTATGTACGTAAGAATCAGTTAATAAGTAGAATACATTTTATCCAGATATCTCGATAATTTCTTCGTAATAATTAAAACTTAACAATACTACCTCGTAGATTCGAGGAGAAAATTATATAAGCGAAAAATTATTTTTAAATCCAGTATTCATTTTAAGTTCGACAAAAAGGTATAACAATCCATCTTTTAAGTGTAAAATGTTATATAATTTATAAAGGCCTGTAATGTTGATCTAAGGGGGACCAAAAAGTATTCAAAATTTCTTATATGAACATATTCACAGTGAGTTTGGGTCGATACACGGTCCCACAAACACGGAAGTTTTGTTATTACGTTCAAGCTTGGTTGTAAATGTTTTTGTTCTGTAAAAACATTTTTTTTCTACCAAGGGGGAAAGATTTCAAGGTCAACAATAGAAAAAGCAAACTTACGTCATAGTAAGCTGTTTTTGTTTGATCAAGGAATGAAAGCAAACGAAGTTGGGGGGAAATATCGATACTTTAGGGGATGTTCTTTAGCTAACAAGTGTCATAGATGTTTAGAAAAGTTTTAAAATAGAAATAGGAGCCTCAAAGATGCCAAACGAAAAGGACGACCCCAAAAAATAGATGATGATATCCTCAAGGCGATGGTGGATTGAGTTACTCATCAAATAATGTAGGAATTATCATTGAAAATTGCCTTTTCCATGGTCTACAGTTCAGTATCATCTTCATCGCATAGGAAAATTGTACAGGCAAGGAATTTTAGTTGATCATGAATTGACGGAGACGGCGATGCTCGATTAACGGCGTACCATCAGCGCGTCTCTTTTTGCTCAGTATGAATCCGATCCATTTTTGCAACGAATAATAACTGGAGATGTGGAGTGGGTTCTGTACAATAATCCTATACTAAAAAAACATTGGCTTCTCATCCGAAGATGCTTCTGTTCTGATGCCTCAACCACCGCTAACAATAAAGAAGGTCCTTGTTTGTGTGTGATGGAATTTTTCTGTTATCATACGCCTGAATTGCTTGTATCTAGATGCTTCTGGTACGACACCTCAACCACCGTTAACAATAAAGGTCCTTGTTTGTGTATGATGGGATTTTTCTGTTATCATACGCTTGAATTGCTTGTACGCCTGAATTGCTGGACCAGTACAGCGATAGTATTTGTGAACAAATCGAGCAAATGAAACAAGAACTATTAAAAACTATCTGTTTTAGTCAATAACAAAGAAAAAGGATCCTTCAAGATGATAACGCAAGGTCTCTAGTTGCAAAAATAACACAAAAAGAAATAAGGGAGATTGGATTGGAACTTATACTTAATCCACTCTATTCATCGGATCTCGCGCCGTCAGATTACCTCCTTTTCAGATCATTAGAGCATACATTTAAGAGGTAAAAAAAAACTGTAACAATGTTGGAGCAAAATCGCTCTTGGAAGTGTTTCGGAGCACATTTTTTAAAAGAGAATCGAACAACTGCCTTTTCGCCGGTAAAAAGTGTTAGAAAATGATGGAAATTATTTTGTTGATTAGAATTTAAGATTTCTTCAGTAAACATATGTTTTTCAAGAAGAAAAATAGTTCGATTACTTTTCGGTTTCCCTAATAATTAGTTAATTACTGAATGATTAAGTATTTTATTGACCAACATATGAGATAAAAAGTTATTAACCCTTTCGCTACCGAAGGGAGAAAAAAGAAGTGCTTCCCTGGACCCACGGCTTTTAATCGCGGAGTGCCACGTTGTGCCCTGACGATTTTAAATATTAAGCTTAATTCGTGAAAAAAAATTCCTCTAAAATCGGCTATTTATTAAAATATTTTGATATTTTCATATATATTTTAAAATGCATTAAACTTAATATATACAAAAGAAAAAAGATTTAATCAGAAATTGAATGTTTTATACATAAAAAATCATACTTTTAAGAAAATATATTTACATATATTACATAAATGTCATGGTGTAATGATGTACCATTATATGGAATATATAGATATAAAAGTTAAATCTTATTTTGCTGTATGGCATATTTATAAAAAAAATTCAATACACAGTACAAAGTCACATGTCTGACACACATATTTTGACGCTTCACGCAAGATTTTGAGCAAAGGGCACATCTTAGTCCCCCCCCCCCGTCTTTTTTTACTTAAATGTCTATGTAAAGATTTGGATTATTTTCGCTAACATCACTGTCAGATTCATTCATTAATTCGCAAATCTCAGCATCAGTTAATACTTTCTTTTCGTCATGACTGTCGCTACAAATAAAAACCGAACGAATGATACGAACAGCTGAGAGCATCTGCTACCAAAAGCCCTAACCCCCGAAACATTTTCCATAAATTCTCATTCTAACTTCTAAAAAGCAAACAAGAAAGAAAAAAGAAATCTAAAAGCAAGTACACCCTTTAAATCATGTCATTACATTTAAAGCAGCACGTGCTTTTAACAATTACTCCCCCTCCTGGTAGCCAGAAGTGAAATCCAAGCCCATATCACCAAGGTTAACACTCCAAATAGCCTATCTATATAGATTTCGCGGTATTGTAACGCCATATAGTAAGTAACATTAAAAAGAAATCAAATAAAACGTTCTCCTCGAGTGTATCTCTATTGATACGCTGGGCCTTTGAAGACACACAAGGAGCGCATCGCCCGTGATACGCTAGGCACAGGAGAGCCAACGCGAGTGTATCGCCTGTGATACGCTGGGAGCGAGCGGGTTAATACTTTAAGCTTTTATAAATTACATATAATTTCACATTAAACATTTATTTTCATGTGTTTTAGTCCCTCTTTAACTAAAAATGTAATTTAAAAATGTTTTTAATTATATTTGTTTAATTATTTTTGTTTGGAAATTTAAAACTGAAAAAGAACTCTGTGTAAGCACGCGAATGCAAAATTTCCGCTGATTAGGACGTTGTAGATCACGAATCCTGGGCCCACTATCCCCCAAAATTAGTTAATGATTGCGCGTCTCATAGAACTGTATTGTCATCGGAGCTGTGAGCGTATGAAAAATTTCAGCTCGACCGAATAATACGAAGGTCATTCTATAAGTTCTTAAGGGGTGTCAGGAGCCGTAAAACTTTCAAAAAATCGATTTTTTTGAAGTAATATTTTTAAGTAATATGGATTATTCTGAATAATTTGACACCAATCATTTTTTTTTGTTGATAATTTTGATATTCCTTTCAGTTGCAAAGATTTAGACATTCAAAGTGAAGTCGCTTTAAATGGCTAAGTGTAATCACAGAGTCAAATGTGTAGATTACTTTCAGATTTGCAGATTGATTGTTACTTATGGATCCTTTGACTGTTAAAATTA
>BMAW01072812.1:335799-357091 GCA_019974015.1 Nephila pilipes
TTTATTTAAATTTTTACCTCCCTTCCCCCCCCCCCCCCTTGTCTAAATAATTTTCTCAATTCAAACTTGAATAACTGAAAAATCTAAAAATAACTGAAATAATTCTTAATTGTAGCAACAGAAAATATTTTCCATCAAAGCAATTTATATGAGACTTCTTGAGAACTTTCCTGCAGAAGATGAACGAAAACAAGATACTTAAAAACTGTTTATAATGTCGAATAATACTTTCATTTTTACCAATAATTATTAGTTATTGTTATACCTGTTCGTAAATTTCCAAAACACAGGTGAAAATGAGCAAATTGTATTTATTTTGTAGTAAGTTTCTTTTTAGTTAATAAGGTATTAATTTAACCTTTTCACGTGCATTTCATACATACATTGGATGCAAATTTTATCCCATGTCCGCCTGTGTCTTATATGAATCATTATTTAAATTGACTCTGCAACTGAATGTAACGCATACGACTTGTGCATAGGCTATTTTAAAAAATTAATTTATGCGAATTAAATTTTTATTAATTGAAATTACTCTTATTAATTTTTTAATTAAGTTAATTAAATCAATTAGCTTATTTCTACTTTATTGAATTAATTAATTTATACAGTTTACTTATTATCTTTTTTTATTTGTTGCTCATTTATTTATTATTAATTCATTTAATTTTTTATTTATTTGTTCAAATATTTTATAATTCACTTATTCATTATTGAATTTTCCTTATTGATATTTATTAATTAATTTTTTTTTTATTTTCTTAAATTTTTAATTTCTGAGAATTAAATCATTAAGCGCAATTTAAATAAATTTAATTTAATTCGAATTTGTTTTTCAAAGTTAGGCTTAGCGACGGGAATTTTATTTCCAAAGTTAGGCTTAGCGACGGGAATTTTATTTCCAAAGTTAGGCTTAGTTCCGTTTCCACAAAATGGTGCTTCCTGTCAGTGCACCGTCTGAAAAAAGCGCGATATAGGTATCCGTCGCGAAAGGACAAATCAAAATATACACAGGGATAAAAAAAAAAAAAAAATGACTCAATCTATGCGTGTCTCTAAGGGACACTGATATCCCCCTACTAAGGTTTATAAATGAGTAGAGTAAATTGCATAAGTTAGGAAGTTTTGGTATATCCTAGTTAAATAGTATGATTGCTCTAGTATTTACAAGATGAATAGAGTGTGTTTTAGCTCTGCATTTACCTAATCTACAGCACCTGCCTTCAAGAATTCTCAAGGGTTTCATTATATAAAGGTTTCGCTATAAAATGTTAATTGATTGCACAGTATCAAATGACTTAAGAAATCTAAAGCACGTCTTTTTAATATCTTGTTATCGTTATATTTTATTTTCGGTTATTATTTTCAAAGGGCTGTAAGGAAATTAGCATTTTTTGAGGATAGACATTACACTAAAAGTCACCTAAATATTAAAACCTTTATAACTACTTTTCCTAAATACGCGCATTAAATTTCTCTGCTCTAACTATATTACTTAGAGAGTTATTAAACTCATATTTTCTTTAACAGTTTGCAAATCATTTTATTTACCATTAAAACTTTAACCTGCTTTTTTACAGCTTTTAATTTTTCATAATGGTCACGTATTCAAAATACCAAAACTTTCTTTATAATTTGATATAGTTGTTTCTTACTTTTTTTGTAGTTTGAAATTCAAAAAAAAATATATAAATAACACTAGAACAACTAAGCTCATGCACAAAACTGTGAGAAATACTTCTAAGTTATTAGGGGAAAAAATGTCTAAAAATATTATAATCTCCAGAGGTAAATTTAAAATTATGAAATATTTCGAAAAAAAATAAAATTTTAAACAATTGTTTGTTTGAAAATGAAATTTCTGTTTTGAAATGCATATTTTATGCGTATTCAGATAGGGTAAATAAAACACTTTCTTTTAAATATCTTATTGAAGGTCTTCGAACAGTACCCAGTCCTCTTTAAAAACATTCACAGATATTTAAATAACACCAAAAAAGTACAAAATTATACTATCAGCAAAAGTTTGTAAATGTGAAAGAAAATAACAAAAAATGGGAATAATATATTATTTTATTATCGTACTAAACTTTACTTATCCCATGCATGAAAGGTGTAAGAATTGAAATTGATATTCTTTTATTTTATTATTTTATCTAGGTAACGTCCTTCAAGAATCTCACAACACACTTTTAGAGACAAAATTGAGTAAATTTGAGCTTTAGTAAGAGGACTAAGAAGATTATTTAGTTAGGACACATTTATATCCAGACTTCCACATAATACAATGGAAAAAATTCGAAACCGAAAAATGATTTAACTAGGAGCAATATCTATTAATATCCACGTAAAGCCTTTGAAGGAATAGACTCCGAAAACGATTTAACTGAAAACTTTATCCCTTACTCCCCGTCATGCTCTTAAAGGTTTTGAAACGTCACATTTTCTGTTATTTATGATCCAAGTTTCCCATGATCCTGAAACAAGGGGGTTTAATTTTCGCTAGTCTCTTTTGGACTATTAGAATTTTTTTATGAAAGACCAATTGAGGATCATATCACGTTTAAAATTTAGAAACGTGAAAATGTGAAACGTGAAACGAATGTGAAACATGAAAGAAAATGTGAAACGAATTATCAGGAAGAACAGGGTACTTTCTCTTTCTTTGTGGTTACCCTTCGTCTCTCCTGGCTGCATACTTAAATAAGAAGTTTGCCAAGAATTTTACACTACTCATACACTCATATATTCATACTCACATTCACATCGAAACATCACACTCGCGAGTCGGACACAAAAAATTTACAATAACTTCTAAAATTAATAAACAAATATAATTTCTGCATCTATCATCCTCCTCTAGATAAGAATTGCTACAACTATCATCCCCCTCCATGCACCACAACTAACATCTTCCTCCAGGCAAGAACTGTTTTTAAATCATGTTGTTTAAATAAACTAATCGAAAACACCAAATGATAATCTTTTAATTTTGAGTCATAGTTCAATATCTAATTTACTATTCTTATCTATGATTGGAGTCTCTGCTCTCCATTACACGATCACATTATTTGGCCTAGTTAATTAATTATAATTGCTGTTAATTTCACAGTTATATTAGTTTTAAATAAATTAATTAAAATCAGATAAGAGGTGCTGTTTATGTATATAGATTCCAAAAGTATAGAGCTAGAAACAATATCAATTACGCGTAAATCTGTAAGTGTAATTGAAGGTCCAAATATATTTAATGGAACGAATATCATTTGCTCCACATCAAACCTTCAGTTGAAATGAGATTTCAAAGAATTAAATTGGAAAAAGTATTCATTACTCTACGTCAAGCCTTTAATAAAACTGAAACTCTATCCACAACCTGCTAATAATTAGTCCACGATTGTGACTACAGAATGAGATGAGCAGTAAACCAATAATTATGGTTACAAACTTCATGATCGGAGTCATTCAAATTTAGCTCCGATTCCCTCAAAAATCATCCAGGGCAAAAGTCTTTATTATTCTATGGGCTACAGCATGTTTAATCGCATAAGATCTTTAATCCCTTGCCGTAGATATTACGAGAGCGAAGTACTCTTTCGATTATCATTTTAATAATATGATTAGGAATTTTCAGTCCGTGGCTTTCGTTGATGATAAATGCAACAGGCATCATCGTACAGTCATTCCGATGAATTCAAATCGATACTACGTTCACATTGTACTTCAAATATTTTGTTACAAAAATTAAGTAGATATTAACTATATATTTGAAAAAGTCCAATTCCTATCATTTATTTTTATTTTTCATAATTTTACGGAATAGAAAGGCTTTTACAGTAAGGAAAATTCATCGCATTTAAAAAGGTTTTTTCCAAGTATATTATCTTATTCTGAGACTCCCTAATCAGTACTTAATATTTCCTTTTGAAAAGAAGCAATTAACACACACACGAATACACGATAGCCCCAGTGCAAAGCTCGCACTATGACAGCAGTTCAAAATACTTTATCCAGTATAGCATTAGTTTATATTCTCTACATACACAACTCTAATTGATGCATATTGTGACTGACATATATGCACTCAAAAGATTCATCTGAGGTGACTAGTTTTATCGCCAAATTTGTCAACTTGGCGACAATCGGTGACCAAATTTGTCGCCAAAGTCCCCACATAATCAACATTACTTCCTTGCGTGTTCCCGATAGAACTTTAAAATCCTGAATATATAGGGCAGTTCTGCAGGGAAGACAACAATGTTCAAACTTTCCGAGTAACAACAATAAAAATTTCCCTCCTGTTTATTTTTGAAACGTCATTTCTTGATTTCAAAATTCCACCAAAATTACCTGTACTCAGAAAACATTTTTTTATAGATAAAAGCTCTCATTAAAAATTTATTAACGTCACACTCTTTAACACGAGACAACGAATATTGTATTTTTTAATCACAATCAAGTGTGACCAGGACGACATCAAATGGAATATCACTCTCCTAAATTCAACACTACCACAATTTGAGAAATTTGAACCACGACAGCTTTGACGTGCATCAACTCCGCTACACAATGGGTCTTAAGTAACATCAGGATTCGAACTGATGACTTGACGGAACGCTCAGTCTCAAAGCTGACTATGAGAACCTCAAGTAACGCAACCTACTAGTTCAGAAAGATTAATGCTAAAGAATATTAGATTAAAATAACATCTCCGCGATTGCTTAAATGCTTAATTAATTTCTATTTGTATATCTCGAAATATTTACCAATAAACACATCAATAATACACACATTTACAGAACTGAAATTTAAATTTTCAAATAGGAATTTCCCCATTTTGTTTTAATTTATGCTCATTCCATGAGCTTCCAAGTTCGATACTTCTTAGTATTTGATCCATAATTTCACTTACAAATCACTTATAAAGTCAAATGAATAAAAGAAAAAGTTTGATCCTTAATTCAATGTTTATTTTCCTCTTGATAAAAAAAAATAAACACTCAAGCCATTTTTTTACGCCAGTTGACGCAAATCCTCGGGTGCCCACAACTAAAAATATCTACAAATTTCACCAAGAACAAACTATGTAACATCAAGTCATGCAGCCAGTGCGGCCTATATAACAACGTAGTAGCTCCGTTAAAGCATCTAAAACCGCTTTCGTGAAATAGCTTAGCGAAGAATGCACAAGAGCCACCTATTATTCACAATAAAAAACAAAACCTGCGGATATTTCTCTGTGTGTGTGTGAGTGTGCGTGTGGTGTTACAATTGGTTTTATAAAAATAATTAAATCTTATCAAATGTGATAAAATACTTCTATTTACTGCACTTGTTATATTTACAGCTGTACTAATAAATAATCGTAACTTCAATATTATATTTGAACAAAGAAAAACATCTTATAATATTGCGCATTACCTCATCAAAGCTCAAAAATGTTTTTAGCATAATAATCTATTTAAGTAAATTAATATTTCGCGATGCTCCTCTTATGCTTCAAAGTAAAATAATAAAATATTTATAAATTTATTTTAAAACACGTAATATCGTTATCGCAAATTGTACATGCAAATTAGGTTAACAACTTTTTAAGAAATTTCGCAAATTAATAATGAAAATTAATATTTTTTATTCTACAATGCGTTTTAATATATAATATTATTTTACGTTACATTTATCTGTTTTATTTAAATTCCAAAAGCAAAATCTAAAGCAGTAAAATCATTTGGAATAAAGCAATATCATAAGAGAATGTCATTTAAAATTTATATTATGTCATATCGAAAGAAAACGAATTAGAAGAATTGAATGTTGACTTGAAGAATTTCGTTAAAAATAAATGTACTCTAAGCATTATACTTTCAAATTTAAAAAATTATTTCATGGACCTTTTTTTTTATCAAAAAAAGAGCATTTTTAACGGATTTTACTTAAAATTATTTATGAATTTAATCAAAAATCGCTTGTTTTTTTTTTTTTTTTTTTTTTTTTTTTAATTTTGGGGGGGGTTTCCCTTTTTTTTTTGGTGGATGAAAGTAAAAAGGTTTTGAGTTGAAAAGTATATCAAAATTAAAGTTTCCCATTGATATAGTAATACCAAAAAATCAAAAGAGATTTTCATTCGTTCTTTTCTTCTTTTGTTTCTTTCAATTTAAAATCTTCACTTTAAGGATATGTAAAAATGAATAAATTAATACAAATTGGAAATTATTTATTAAATCATAAATTATATGCATGTGTATTTAATTAATTTTTTTTTTTTTTTTTTGCGAAAAAGAATATCTAAACCTTTACTATTTCCTCTAAGTAAAGCAATAAAATATAATAGTAATCTTACAGTATTTTATTTGCAAGCAATATTTTTGTATATTTTACATGTACTTATATTGAATAAAAAATAGTGCATTTCGTCGCATACGATAGTTCTATACTTCAGTATTATCAAGACGTTCGTTATCAGCTTTTTTTTGTGTGTGAATTCGGAGTTTGTTGACCTTAGCCACAAGGTCATGACACAACTTTTCTCGCATTCTCGCCCATTGTTTATCATAACTGTCAATTTTCATTTTTTAGTCAGCGTTTCTTGTTCTCTAGTGGGTTACATGAAATGTTTCCACAATGTTAAAATTGTGTATATATAATGTATTGTACAGTAAAATGCTTTCAAAACCCAGTATATGCTCTTAAAGTGTTAATGAAACTAATAAGCATAAGCAATGTGACTAGGGTAGCGGATCACACAACTAAACTATCAGTGTACTATATTAATTTTTTGTGATATTTTTCTAGTAGTACAAGAATATTAACTTAAATCAATGCTCAATGCTTGAATTTAATTTTATGGTTACTAGAATGATGAAAAACTTTATCCTAATTCTATATCATCTACACAGGCTAATAATGCGCAGAAACACACATTAAATACATGTTTTAATCGCTTAAAAATTACATATATTGACTTATATTGGTATCTTACTTAAACTGTATTAGCCCTCGATATCCGGCGAAATTACCAATCCGGCACATTCATATTTTTATAATCTGATTTTAATAATCTATAATGTAGAAAACAATTAAGTACATGTTTTAGATTTAGAAGCTTATAGGAAATAATCAATGAGTCAATGCAACTGATTTAACCCGCTCGCTCCCAGCGTATCACATGCGATACGCTCGCGTTTGCTCTTCTGTGCTCAACGTATCACATTAGATACGCTCCGAGAATGCCTGCTTCAGATCACCGTATCAATACAGATGCGCTTGATGAGAACGTTTATTTGATTTTTTAATATTATTACAAAATTATTAATAATTTTAATAATTTTGTAGATAGCGTTACAATACCGCGAAATCTATACAGATAGCTTACATGGAGTGTTGACCTTGGTGATATGGGCATGGATTTCACTTCTGGTGATCAGGAGGGTGGTAATTGTTAAAATCACGTGTTGCGACGCGGCTCTTTAAATGTAATGACATGATTTAAAAGGTGCACTTGTTTTCGGTTTGCTTTTATTACTTTCTTTCTTGCTTCTTAGAAGTTCGAACGAGAATTTATGGATGTTTACAGGGGTTAGGGCTATTAGTAGCAAATTCTCTGAGCTATTCGTTTCATTAGGGTCGGTTTCTATTTGTAGTGACAGTCATGACGAAAAGAAAGTATATATCTGATACTGAGATTTGTGAATGAATGAATGAATCTGACAGTAATGTTAGCGAAAATAATCCAATTCTGTACATAGCCATTAAATGAAAAAAAAAAAGGACGAAGATGTGCCTTTTTGCTCAAAATCTTGCGTGAAGCGTCAAAAGTTGACAAAATGTGTAAGACATGTGACGCAGGACCATGCATTGAAGTATTTTTTTTTTTTATAAAAATGCCATACAGCAAAATAAGATTCATTTTTATATCTTAATATTCCATGTAATGATACATTATTGCACTATGAAATTTATTTAACAAATGTAAATAAATTTTGTATTTTCTTAAAAATTATGATTTTTTTATGTAATAATTTTATGTATAAGACATAGAATTTTTAATTAAATCTTTTTTTTCTTTTGTATATATTAAGTTTATAATGCATTTTAAATAATATATGTAGAAACCAAAATATTCTAATGAATAGCAGATTTTGAGGAATTTTTTTTCGCGAATTAGGCTTAGTATCTAAAATCGTCTGCGCACAGTGAGACAATCAGGGGTAAGAAGCCGCGGGCCCAGGGAAGCACTTCTTTTTTCTTTCTTCGGCAGTGAAAGGGGATAAATATTCACGTGCTGGTATGTATTAAGTTTTTCACAACTTTTGTTCTTTAACTGAAAATTTGCAATATTATTTTAATAGTCTTAAATCGATGTGAACTTTTAAACTTTATGTAGCAACATAAGAAATGAAAAGTTGCACCTAGAAAACAAAAATTATAATATTCTTTAATAATGTATGCTTATTGCAATGCTTATCATATCCCCTCTATATAGAAATGATTGTCCTATTTATAATTTTGTATTGGATTAAGGTATCCGTACACCTTTGGAGAAAAATTTTTGAAATACATTAATATTTGCTATCAAAGTATTTTTTATTGCTGAAATATAGCCTAAATCTATGGAAAACACATGTAATAATCTGCTTTTAATTCAAAAAAAATTTTGGAATGAAAAACATGGTGAAAATAGTACATAAATTGATTATAAGAATAAAGTTCATAACTCAAAAGTAAACAAAATTATCATAATTCTGTAAATTTTATCTTATTCATCATAACCGGTTTTGGGGCTGGTACTACTTTCATGATGAAAATCATATTACTACAATTTTTATTGTGTTTTGAGTCAAATAATAATGAAGAATCCAAAATTTATAACAATACATGAATTACATCTTTGTTACTAAATGCTTATCCATTTTACAGCTATGAAAGTAACAGGGCATCTTAAAACCTATATAAGGAAGATACTTGTAAAATTTAAACGAATTTGGTTCATAACTTTTTCTGATATCTACGTTGTCATACGTAAATATGTGGAAAAAACTCATTTTGAGAAAAATCAAAAACAAACTTTCAAATGCAATTAAAAATTAGCTACTTAGTGAAATTGAAATCCCTGTAACTTAAGGTCTAAATAAGATATAAAAAAATTCAAGCACTATTAGAAAGAAAAAAGTTTATGTTTTAAATTGACATTAAAAATAGAAAATGAAAATTTTGACAAAAATTACTTTTAAAAGGTGTACGAATATCTTAAGGACTTTGAAGCGGGAAGAGTGGTTCTTAATACGTTACCTTCTAATCCTAGAAAACGGAATTTCATACTGATGATATATTTTCATCCTTTTTTAAATATCTGTTTGAAAAGAAACGCATACAAAAATTCTTCTCGTTTCATTCGCAAAATTCAAAATTAACACTACGTTACCTTCTAATCCTAGAAAGCGGAATTTCATACTAATGATATATTTTCATCCTTTTTTTTAAATATCTGTTTGAAAAGAAACGCACACAAAAATTATTTTCGTTTCATTCGCAAAATTCAAAATTAACACCTATCTTCCTTAGAATGTGGATTTTCCTCACATAAACTGTAAAAGTAAATGCGTTATCACAATGGGAATGTTCCTTGCTTAGGTGAATCGCGTTAGATGGTGTCAACAGAAGATTTCTGATTTGATTACCAAGTTCAATATTTGACCTTTTGTTACTCAGGAAACATCTAAAAAGATTTTAAGAACCCCTTTGACAAAGACAGGTGAGTCATCAGAATCGAATAAGTGCGAACTTTAACTGAAAAAGTTACTCCATCCATTAAAAACTCAAGGTCGGCCAAGAAAAAAATAATGATTATTTTCCAAGACAACTTAAGATTCCATTGCGCTGTAGATAATTCCACAGTAGCAGCTGAAATATCTTGAGATAGATGAAACATCCAATTCTGTGATTTTTCAACGTTCCAAATATCCTGACATAAACGTCTTGGATTTAGGATTCTTTAGTGTCATACCAGCATTACATTACAGCATTGCATTACACCTACTAACACAGGTTCACTTATTCAAGCTGCTTACATTTTCATTCAATGCTCTAATATTGGAACATTAAACGATGCTCTTTTGACTATATAGCAGGTGTTGTGCGTTGCAAGAGAATGCACAACACAAGGCTTAAGGGGGAAATAATTATAAACTATCACACATGATAAACATAATGCTTCGATCTCAGAACATGACTTCATGGTTTCATTATTTGTGGCAGATAATCCGTTAATGTGGAAAAATAATCAATAAAAAAATTTAAAAATTAAAAAGTTATATATATATATATATATATATATATATAACAAAAAAAAACGATGAACCAAGAAGGAGTTGTTCGATGGAGACGAAAATTGGTGAAAAGGAACATTATGTAAAAGAATAGCAAACACTTAAAATTTCAAAAAAAATCAAATGATTTATTTTAGAGTTACATATTTACAAAGTAACGAGCTCAGTAAGGTGTTGACCCTCCTCTAGTCTGCATGCTAGCCGCCACGTGACGGGCATAGTGTGATAAAGCTCCCTGGTGGTCTCCTGTGGAATTTCTTGCCAAATTTGCTCCAATTGTCGGGCCAGGTCATCAACATTCCCTAGTAGATGCAGTCGCCTTCCCATCATATCCCAGACATGCTCGATTGGAGAGAGATCTGGCTAGCCAAGGAAGTGATTGACAAGATGGAAGATAGTTCACAGCGACACGTTTCGTACACCAGGGTACTGCAAAAGGAACAATAGCAAAATAGGTCTAAGAATGTTATCGACGTAACGCTGGGCTGTAAGTGCGACTCTATTGACAACCAAAGGGGCTCGGCTATCAAGGGAAGTGGCTCCCCAGACCCTAACTCTTGCATGAGGGCCTGTGTGGCATGCAATAGTAAAAGCAGGATCTGCACGTTGACCTGAGCATCTCCAGACATGTCTTCGAGGATCGTCAGGACACAGTTGGAAGCGGAAATCATCGCTTAACACTATACGTCCCTAGTCAGCATCATTCCAACCTAATCGAGCCAAGTACCACTGCAATCTGGCTCAACAGTGTACAGGCGGGTGGCGTAAGTGGCAGGTGGCGTAGCGGTCGGTACGAGCGTAGATTTCGCTTTATCGGCCATCAGTGAATTGTCATGGTGAACACGTGTGTGCGGGTCGCCCGGCTGATGTTTGATGACGATGAATAAGGCGTTGAGAAAAATGATAGGACAATCACTCAATCCTCCAAATCTTCTGAGGCCCTAAGTCGACCCCTACCATACGCTGAAATCTATCATTGCCCACCCATTCTTGGCAGCATCTTCTAATTTCATCATTGCTTCGATCCATGTGACGAGCGATTCCCCGATTTGTCCATCCTGCCTCTTTCAATCCAATGATACGTCCTCTTTGAAACTCTGACAGTTGCTCGTAATGAGCTCGAATGCTGCGGCGAGACATTTTTGAGCCGTTAAAAAGTATTCTAAATCGCCCTGCAATAGAAAATTTAGCATCCAATTCAGAATTTATTCTTTTATGCACCTGCTGAGTGAGCATTTCCGATGCACTGTAGCTCCCGCTATTCATTCATTGGACAACAAATTTTAATCATTAGCATGTTCAGTCCTAATGTCTTTGCATATGAAATGTCATTACAATCGGGCTACTCAATCTTTTTTGTTATAGAATGTATATATATATATATATATATATATATATATATATATATATATATAGTACTTTTTTCGAGATTGATTTTTAACTTATTACATGGAATCAACACTCTGATTAGTTATTCACTTAGCGCTCAGAAGCTACTCGAGAAACCAACGTCATAGTGATAGATTGTTCATTAACTTCGTCTTTTGTAGCAGCAGGAGGGCTACTGGCAATAATCGTGGTGGATTTTTTTCTTTCTTCGTACTCTGAAAAGCATCACGAAAATTATTGGCAGTCATTCAATCAAACTGAAGGATCTAGAACATTAAAAGTGGTCTCCCAGGTATACTCTTCCATAATAAGAACGGGAAGAGAACAAAAGGGTATGGCATTTAATAAAATAAACAAAATTTTCATGAGTTGTTTACATTTAGTATTATATTTCATGTAGACAAAATTATAACAAAATCATAAACTTTCTGTAAAGAGAAATTATAACTAAATCTCTTAATTATCTTAATATTATTCAAAGACAAAGGTGAGTTTTGCATTAAAATTTTCCAAATAGGTGATTAATTAATAGATATGAAATATTTGTGTAAAATTCACAATAAAAGTTTAAAAATTTAACATGTTTACAGATCTTTGAAGAAAAAAAATTTACAAATTACAAAGCACCAGCCGGTCAAAGTAAAAACAATGATGCGAACACTATAACATACGGACAAAGAAACGTAAGTTTTTATTCATTAATTCGTTAAAAGAACAAAAAGCGGACGCCCTGGAGGAAGAAAAAAATAACATACGCAAGCAAATGTAAAGTATTTACAACATTTGTTCTCCATACAAACCTACAAAATACGAAATTCTTTTAAATAAAAAGAAACAAAAGTATTCTAATCAGTTACAAAGAAAATATGCAAATAAATGTGTATACGGCCAAGCACAAACAGACTAAGGAATAAGATCAACAGAAAGATCCGCAAATGAGCAAATATATATAGTTTAAGATAAAAGAAAATAAACACAAAAAAATATAGTAAATAAGAAATAAGTCTTCAACTAATTAAAGTATTTTTCTAGAAGCAAAATAGAGAATTCTGTACACTGATAAAAACTCAATTAAAAAATTTTTTAACAAAAAAATTCTTATTCAATGAACAAATAGATATTGATATTGGCAACGAACCTCATAATTATGAACCGCAATCGAGTGACGAGGGTGAAACCTAAAATAACACCTCACTCTCCAGACTTCTACACAATGTCAATATAAAGATTTGAATCCCCGACTTTTTTAACGCGCATCATCCCAACTACTCAACGCGTCCTTACTAGAATCAGGAATGGGATCTCATTCACTTCACGGAAACAACGACGGCCACGAATTAGTGACTCTAATACTTGATTACGGTGGCCTTTAATTTCATTAGCATTTCAATAGTTAATGAAAAAAATGAAGAAAAACATTAAAATAATATAACATTAAAGTAACTAAGGGAATTTTTCAGAAATAAATTTATTTAATCAGTCGTTTTAGAATCTCATTTCTTATGCTATTTTAATAAGAAATTAAGCCTACATTTCCTTTTATTCGTATTGTACTGGTGAAGTATTATCATTTTATTAAAAAGAAAAAGGAAAATTAGAACTTAATTAAATAAGTTATATATACATACACATTTTACAGAAGTATTATCTGTATTTCTATGGATAGTAACAATTAAGGTAGAATATTTTCAGTAAGGAACAGGAATGTTCTGTATATGGACAAAACGCAACAAACTACACGTTCCGACTTTAAAAATTGTCAATGTTCTCTTTCAAAAGTAAATACTCTTCAAATGGAAATAATCATCAATTACAAAGAAAGATTCTATTTGTAATACAAAAAAAAAAAGAATTTCTTTTCTGTAGTGCTAAGAATATGATAAGAGCAATCACTGTAATGATTCTTGCGAGACTCAAGGGAAAAGAAAATAATTATTTTAAAGTGGGAAGTAAATTTTAAAAAAGATAATTAAAAACGTAATATTTGATAAATAAAGCAGGACTTCTTTTAGAGATTGCTTAATTATTAAATTCCTACTATTAACTCACATTCTCTATACACATATCTTCTTCAAATTTTCAATTGTTAATAAAATACTTTTATTCATCCACTCAAGATCAAATATATTTTTTTAAACTTATAGTGGATGACACTTGATGTTAATACAGTTTTTTCAAATATTAATTCATTTAATTAAATTTAATTGGTGAAAATGCAGTTTGACCCAATCTCTTGGCGTGATTTTAAAAATTGCTACACTTGGCGATTTTTTTGGCTGAAAGTTAAGTTTCACATTTGGCAAAATACCACAAAATAATTCCAGACCTTTTTTTACCTTCAATTTTACTTTCAGCCAGGAAACATGAAATAAATCCGATTATCTTAGGACGGGAGAATAAGGAGGATACTCCAGAGTGGTAGCATAGTGCCTTTCAAAGTACTTTTTCATCATCACGAAAGGGTGTACTGGGACACATTATCATGTACATCAAAAATCAATCACTTCCTACTCATTTTTCAGGTTGTTTTAGTATGAGTGCATCTCGAAATATTCTAATGATCTGCACATAATGCTCTTTGATGAAAATGGTACGTCCTTCTGTGTTCAATATTCTCTCCTCCATGGTTAGCGCATGAAACGTTAAGAGTGTTTAATGTAAGGCGCTCAGTTTCTCACATAGATCCATTCCCTACACTTTTCTGAAGCGAAAAACAGAACAGTAGAAGTATTCTTCAAAGTTAGATGGTGGGCAGTTCATCGGTTTAATATTACGAGATCCGTCTACTCATTTGAAACCAGAGGCTTAAAATGGCTCTCCTTAAGCCGCTTACAGCCTTCTCATCCTGCCATGAGGTGGCGCGATCCTCTAACTTCTCATCTCCCCACATTAGAACAACTTGCATGCGAGTGAATTCCGAGTATTCTGCGTGTACACCTGTGGTATTCGTATTTATGCCCGTACAGCCATCAGAAGAACACAGAAGAATAGGAAAGGAGTTTTTTTCTTATCGATCTGAATGATGTTCTCCTCTGCAAACTACACTCTTGATTCTTGTCCGGAATTTCCCTTCTCTCCGTCGACGGTCTAGATCAGCTGAATTCGTTCTAGATGAGTAGAAGACATCTTGTACATCAATAAATTCACATTTTTTGCTACGCATCTAACCAGAGTTCCGTGTTGCGTTTTCTTGATACTCGAATATTTCTCGCATTGATGTCTACGACGTTACTTTCCCTTTATTCTTTATCATTATATTCATTTCTATCACGAACTCTTTATAATACACAGGATGAATCCCTTTCAATTATTCATTCATTAACTCTCAATTTTGAAAATATTTGAACTAACTTCACTTGTGTTCTAATTTGAACGATTGATGTCCTCATGCACAAAACTGTATTAAATGACAAATAAATGATGCTTCAAATATTAAATTGTCCTTCGTCAATTTCAACCTACTAATATGAGACAGTTAGAATGGGTGTATGCTTACACATCTAATTACCCCTTCAGCACTCAACCTCTGGGTTGTTTTTGTAAGAACATGTCCTGTTTCGAATCCAAAAACCGGTGCCCCAAAAGCTCCCATAGAGGCAATTCGTATATTTACTATATAAAAACAAGGAAATTTGAAATAATAACTTTTATGCTATAGTGAAAAGTACTTCTAACATAATGACCCTTAATTTACAACAAATGCTCAAAATGCTCGGCCTTTTCTAAGAGGCAAAGCTCGAAATGCTCTTTGCGCATATTTTGAAAAACCCTTTCAGAAATTCTAGGAGTAACTTCTTGTATTCGTTGAGTAATATAGCAATTTCCAAATCACCTATTGTTTGGAGATTATTTTCTTAACTTGTTATTTAAATATCCCACAAGAAATCATGGAATGTTAATATCAGGAGAACGAATTTCTTGGTTCAAAGATGATGGTGCCATATGCCATACCCGTAATGAAACCACGGGCATGTTTAAAAATTTTATTAAAGGATCGATTCACCTTAAGAATTCTTTGATGACCTCGTTCCCTAGATCCGAATATTCCCTTAGACAATCCTAAATTCGATGTATAGGAAATAACCCCATTTTATTTAATGCAAAATATCAACTTTAAGCGTATCGTAGATTATGAGGAAAGTATACAAAACTCCTAAAAAATTTGTGAAATACGTAAACATACATATGTTTCTCTATGATACATTTGCTTATAAATTTTAAAAAATTTCAGTTTCCAAACGTTCTATTAATCAAATTCTCATCAATAATACATCTTTGGAATCATCATATCATCCTTTATTTTTTTTAATGGCAAATTCAAAAAATAATAATAAATAAAAACTTGAAGCATTTTAAGAACTCGGTTACCTTAATGTTGTTATTTTATTCTCCCCATTTATAGTTTATGTAAAATGTTTCATTACATTTCTGTAAGCAATTGCAATATATTATTTCATTCTGGTGAATTCATTTATATGTTCAAGAAAATGAAAAAGGACCTATTTTTCATGGTTTTTACAGGAATTTTCCATTTAGCAAACTATAACAGCTTTCAAAACGCATGAATTATTTCTCCTAATGCTAAGCCGATTTAGAGAATGGTACGGAACTATATTTTTAAGCGTACAATTTATTCAGAAACTCCAAATACTAAATGCCAATGAAACTAAAATATTCCACTTTATTTTTCACGAATTTACCAACAAGTTATTGAAAGTATTCCACTGATGGTAATAGGCAAACTCTTTACGGTTCAAAGCAGGAATTATTCTCACTAATAACACTGAAGTCTCTGTGGAACTCTTTAAATTTTTTTCTTTTTTCTTTGATGCTCACAAAGCCACATCAATGTTGTTACTTACAAAAACGCTCCCAATACAAAAAAAAAAAAAAAAAAAACCCACAAAAATATTTTTATTAAAAAAAAATCCCTAAAAAAAAAAAAAAAAAAAAAAAAACTTCCGAAGTACTTATTATTCGAGCATATTAGATTAGAACAACACATTTGCTAAAAGAGCTAAAAACGAAGCTAGATATACTTTACTCTTGGACGATTTTGATTAAAATTATAAGAATTAAAATAAAAATTCTATCTGTAAGATATTTAAAATGTTTGCAGAATGAATTTTTTCCTTCAGTTAAGGTCAGAACTCTTTAAAAACGTAATTTTAAACAAGATATATATAAGAAAATCGTATTATACGACAAAAAAATAAAAACATTTTAATAATAGCTCTAATATTTGTTCCAAATGTTAAGAAATAATCAATTTTCAATTTTTTAAATTGGTTTTACTTCGTTTGTACATTTAACTTTGATACATTTTGAAGTAAAATCTATTAAAACTACTAAAATATAACTATTTTTATTTCAATGTTTTATATTTGATATATAACAGGTCAATTGAAAAGTCCCCGGCCTACCATAGTAAAACACATTTTTTGGGCAAAATTAGTTTTTTTATCCAACATAATTCCCTTCAAGGGTGATACACTGATTATAGCGACCCTCCAACTTTTCGATACCATTTTTGTAGTACGATTTGTCCTTTGCTTCAAAATAGGCCTCAGTTTCGGCGATCACCTCTTCATTCGACGAAAATTTCTTCCCAGCGAGCATTCTTTTGAGATCTGAGAACAGGAAATAGTCACTGGGGGCCAGATCTAGAGAATACGGTGGATGAGGAAGCAATTCGAAGCCCAATTCATGGGGGTTTGCCATCGTTTTCACGGACTTGTGACACGGTGCATTGTCTTGGTGAAGCAGAACTTTCTTTTTCTTCAAATGTGGCTGTTTTTCGGCGATTTCGTCCTTCAAACGGTCCAATAACGCTATGTAATTGTCGCTGTTGATGATCCTTCCTTTTTCAAGGTAGTCAATGAAAATTATTCCATGCGCATCCCAAAATACAGACGCCATAACCTTGCCAGCCGACTGTTGCGTTTTCCCACGTTTTGGAGCGGGTTCATCGTGTGCAGTCCACTCGGATGACTGTCGATTGGACTTCGGAGTGAAATGATGGAGCCATGTTTCCTCCATTGTCACTTATCGACGCAAAAACTCGGGTTTATTACGTTTGATCATCTTCAAACACTGCTCCGAATCATCAACTCGTCGTTGTTTTTTGTCAAAAGTGAGCTCGCGCGGCACCCACTTTGCACAGAGCTTTCTCATACCCAAATATTCGTGAATGATATGATGTACACGTTCAGTTGATATCTTTAGAGTGTCTGCTATTTCATTCAATTTCAATTTACGGTCATTCAAAATCATTTTGTGGATTTTTTTAATGTTTTCGTCGGTAACGACCTCTTTTGGGCGTCCACCGTCTTCGGTGCTCATTTCACCACGTCTAAACTTAGCATACCAATCCTTGATGGTTGATTTTCCTGGGGCAGTGTCCAGAAACTCGGCATCAAGCCAGGTTTTTGCTTCAACTGTATTTTTTCCCTTCAAAAAGCAATATTTTATCAACACGCGAAATTCCTTTTTATCCATTTTTTTCACAATAACAAAAGTTGCTTCACTCAAAATGCTATAATTCCCAAACTAATGATCCGACAGCTGTCAAATTTATACACGCATCTTTTGATGGTTAGGGCTAACTAACAAACATACAGATTTAGTTCTAGTAGCGCCATCTATGTGTCAGGCCGGGGACTTTTCAATTGACCTGTTATTATTTGAAAAATAGAAAGATGTGGTATTTCATATATACATATAGTTTCATTTAATATGCCTTACATGTGTTATTATATCCTCACTTCAAAACTTCTTTATATGAACCCGTATTTCAGTATTGAATATTTCATTAAAACTATTCAATTCAGTATTAAACTCAGATAATAATCCTTAAATATATTGTTGAGAATAGATCAATATATAAAAATTGATTTAATAAATTTATTTTAAAGCAACAATTGTTATATTTTTTTTTATGCATTTAATATGATAATTTATCTTTTGCTTTTATTTTAATATCTCAACAGAATATCATTGTCTACTTTAATATTTTATCATTTCCTTAAATTTCATAATACCCAGTTTAATAAATTGGTCTTCCAAGCATAACCATTTGCTTCCATGTACTGCGTCGTTTGAAGACAATATGGCAATGAATTAACAATAGTCCGAAATCCGTTGAAATAATTAATTTAAATTAAAAATTTAAAGTTCATATAATTCAAAACAGAGTTATTCTTACAGTATTATCACAACTATAAAGCTTACAGAAAGCATTTTAAAATTCACCAAATATTGTAAACTACTGTCGAAATGTTAGCTTCCACCAGCTTTTCAAGATGAATTATTTATTCGAAATATTACGATACTGCACAATTAATTTCCTAATGAAGCATACCAAAATGTCTGCTTAAAAAAAGGAAACTAATAGCAATCTCTAATCTTCATAAGTAATAGTTAACTTTTACTGTTAAATTACATACAAGAGATATAAAAAGGGGTTAGATATTTCAACTAATTATTTATAAATTATGAAAGAGCTCGATGTAAAATAATGAAATTTACCATAGAAAATTTGTTTGGGAACTACATATCCTTATTAAAGATTCTTAGATATTGCTTGATTTGTAACTTTAAAATGCACTTATACAAATTAAAATACAATTTTTTTATAGTATTTGTAAGAATAATTAGCGAAAACTACAACTTTAAAGTAGCCAATAGTATTTTATACAATTTATAGAATCAATAATGTGCTTTAATTATATATAATATACGTGCTTTTAATTATCTTAACATGATACGATAAATTAAAATATAGCTTCACTAAAAATAAGAAAATGCAGACTACTTATGCAATCAGAATGGTATTTGTACTAATTCCATCAATACTTTTCCATCAGACAAATCGACTTTTAAGGCTACCATCTACCGGCCGTTTTGATTTCGTCTACATAATGTTATTCCTATACATTTTCTACTACCATCCTGAAATCTATATTATTTTAACTATTTGAATCCCAAAGTATTTGAAAAATCAAAAATAAGGAAGGTTTGTGCGGAATTACGTTTTCGTTTCGATTTTTGAAAATCTTTTAGAATATTTTTAAAAACCGAAAAAACTCTCCACATGCGAATCATTAAAGTAGAGGTAAAAATAATTTTAAAAATAGGAGTAAAAATTCAATTTTCCAGAAACATTCATTATTTTTTGCTCTTTTGGGTGCATCTTTTGGGATTCAAATAGACAAAACATAAAGAATGGAGGAGGATAGTTGAAATTTCATAGGTTTAACATTATTTTCACTAAATAAAAATGGTTAGTAGATGGGAGGGGACTAAATGGTAAGTATCATTCAAAGTATTTTGTGGCTCTCCTATGGGAATATTTATAACTGGTCCATCAAAACTCACTAATTAATGAATCAATCAATAGTCAGTCAGGAATAGTTAACTGGATTAAAATGGAACCTCAATGCAAATACATCTAACAAACGATGCCCATGTACAACTAACAGGGGGGGGAAGAAGTATCTTTTGTAACAAAAAAAATTACTTTTATAGATCTATTGAATAATTAAAATATCATTATTCGGAACAAAAAAAAAAATAGCTATACTAATAAACCTTAAAGATATAATACACTCTATAATAAAAAATAAAAAATTTTATAAGATCAATAAGGTGTTGATCGAACTCTAGCCTGGATGCGAGCTGCCACAAGATGTGGCATAGAGTGATAAAGCTCCTGCTGTATATCTTGTCACATTTGCTCCAATTGTCGGGCTAGGTCATTAATATTCCCTGGTAGAGGCAGTCGCCTTCCCATCATATCGCAGACATGCTTGATTGGAGAGATATCTATCGATCTGGCTGGGCGAGGAAGTGTTTAACAAGCTGTAAGACAATCCATAGCAACACGTGCCATACGTGATCTGGCTTTATTTTGCTTAAAAATAAGGTCAGGACATTGAAAAAGCAACGGTAGCAAAACAAGCCTCAGAATATCGTCGACGTACCACTGTGCTGTAAGTGTGCCTATAATGACGACCAAAAGGGTCAGGGTATCAAGGGAAATGGCACCCCAGAATGGTTGAGGGTCTGTGAAGCGTGCAATAGTGAAAACAGGTTCAGCATGCATGATTCTCAGATCATGTGACAGATGATCTGACAATCACTCTGTCCTCCCGATCTGCTGTGGCACAAGGCCGACCGCTACCCTTATGACGCTGACGTCTGCGTTATTCTTGTCAGTAACTTCTAATCAGCGCATCTCTTCGACCCATATGACGAGCGATTCTCCAATTTGACCAAACTACCTCTTTCAATCCAGTGATACGACCTCTTTCAAACTCTGAATGTTGCTCGTAATGATCTAGAATTCTGCGGCGAGGCACTTTTTCAGTCTTTGAAAGATATCCTAAATCACATTCAAACAGAAAATTTGACCATCCGATTGAGAATCGCTTCATATATACACCTGCTGAGTGCACAGTTCCGATGCGCTGTAGCTTCTGCTATTCATTCATTGGACACCAAATTTTAATCATTTGCATGTTCGGTCGAAATGTTTTTGCATACAAACTTTCATTATTATCGGGAAACTTGTTCATGGT
>BMAW01072812.1:357491-410789 GCA_019974015.1 Nephila pilipes
AGTCCATCACAAAAACAAGTCTTAGATATAGTATTCCTCAATTTCTGGTATGTTCTGGTACCTTTCCTAGGCACATTATTGTGCTTAAGAACTAGTTTTCGAAATGGAAAATTGTCATTAACGCTAAAACAATTAAAGCAGTTTTCTTCTCTAAGAACAGAAACTGAATAAACTCTAAAACCTACATAATAATCATTTAATACGCCAACGGGAGGACTTGGCACCTCGACCAGGTTAACATGCATCAGACTCTTTACACTGCGGGTCTTGAAAGGCATCAGGCTCTAACCCACGACTGGAATCATCATACCAGAACAACAGGAAACATCTTTCTTGTTAACACCCACTTAACTTCCCAGCTAACCAATCAAAATTCAGCCTCTCCTTCATCTGAGAAGAACTCCCAAAGCAACTCACAAGACCGGCAAAAGCGCTCCGCTTTTAACCGTAAGCCTAACAAGTACGACGGCGAGTCCTCTTCTCGACTCCCCAGTGACTCCCACCATACCTCTTGATGCTGCAACCAAACATAAAGGCCTTAGTATTTGAATACCCTCTCCTTAAATTTTCTCAAGCATTTGCATTATTTTTAATAGTTAGAAATAAATTTCACTATTTTTTCTAACTTTTCGGCAAACATAGAAACCAATGAAAATCTAGCCCACTATGTCCATTCTGACTGGAGATCAGAGCCTAACCGGGCTAAGCACTCCAACAAATTTCGTCCCATTCATCCCACGACTGGAAGTAAATAACACCTGCCGTGAGTTCGAGACCATGACCACTTGTCTACCATGGCATCTAAAGATTGAGTAATGAACAATTTGTGTTACTTTTAAGGAACTAGAACTTCAACATCTCCAGTGTTGACACGGACAGAAGATATATTTAGTTAATGATTTTATATTTTGAGAATTTTATATACTTAAAGAGAAATTTTCGGCCTTAAATTATATTTATTTACATAAATATATAAGCCGCTTAAATGAACTTTATTCTACGGATTCATTTAAGTTTTCCGCTCTGAGAACTTCAATTGTACAACTATCAATCGTTCAGTTAAAAAAGAAATTTGTGTATCACTATTAATTTCTTAATCCTTCTCGCTAATGTGGATCATCAAATCACAGGATTAGACAAAACCGTTTAGTATATTATGAACATATTTGGTAAAAAAAATTATATTTACGAAGTTTCCTACTCCTTGAAACTAAACTCGATAAATCCTCTTTCGGAAAGCTTAAATTTAATTCGGTGCAAGAGAAGAAAATTTACAAGAGAATCGCATTGCTCCTTTTAATGTATTCCTTAATAAGGTTAATGACAACACGCGTCGAAATGGAGAGAATGTAAATTCACATAACGTATCATCTTACATTACATAGATAATTGCTAAATCAAACAAAGTTTTATTTCAATCAAACTAAATTATTAATAAGACGTTGAAATATCGAACAATGTAATTCCATAAACCACTGTGGCACACACTTAGGTAATTCAATCATAATTTACATAGCTACGAGAGAGAATTTCATTACGTTTAATCATGGAATTTGTGTCTTGTGATGTATTTTAATACTTAATATATTAGTTGTTTTCGTATAACATGTAATTTTCATTAGTGATTCTGTAAAATATTTTGCTGATTTGCTGTAAATGGTTGCTAAGTGCACTTCATTACACCAATATGATATATACAATAATAAGCGGATCATATCGCATAAATAAACCATTTGACAAAAATTATTTTCTACGTTAAATAATTTGATGAACTGTAATATATTTTTCTGAAAAATGCGGATTAAATTTCCCTTAACTAATGCTTGTCTTAACTGTTAATTTATCATTTTTAATTGAATGATTGCTCATTAACTTCTCACACATAAAAACAACACGAAGACTACAATCGACGGATTTCATAATTTTGAACCTCTGTCAAGTGACGAGGACGACATTTGAGCTGCCATCTCCTTCTCCATTTTTCCACACCACGCCAAACCAGAGGACTTAGAAACTCGGCAGATTTAACATGCATCAGCCCCGCTAAGCGATATGCCTTTTTCAGGGCTTGAACCCAAGACTCGATAGCAAAATTGCTAAGCATTTTCACTCCTAAAAATATATTTGAATTTCAATTATGCAATAAAAAAGCTATTTTGTTAAAAAAAAATTGATCAATCAAAATGTTAAAATATGCAATCAAAATATATTCAGTTATTAAAATGAAAGCAAACAATAGACTGTGAGATGTATTGCAGTATAAGTTAAAATTAATTATAGTTGTCGTATAAAAAAATGTAAAATAAACATTTATATATTGATCTGCTCATAACATTCGATATCAGATTATTTACATATAGAGCTCTTCAGATATCTTGTAACGAAATATCTTCATTGTTAATATTAAGAAACGTTTTCATGTAGTAATAGTCAGATAAATATATTTGTAACCATTTTATTCAGACTTAGAGTTAAATCATATTAAAAAAAAGTTGATAATGTGGAAAGTGTTATAGATTCCGTTCTTAACAAAGAATTATAATGAAGAATTATCCTTCGGTTCCAGTAAACTTCTATTAATAGTAAGTTAACTTCAATTTTTTCTTCTAATACCTGCCTCACAGTTATTTGGTCCAATATGTTATTCTAATCAATCTTACTGATTCCTCAAAATGCTTCTATCTCCAATCTTATTCTCTACATCTTCTTACGTGGTTATGCTATTTTATGTAAATCACGGTTTTTTCTCAAGGCAAGGTTCTCATATTAAACATCGTAGTAAAGTAGCCCCATAGATAAGCTAAAAAAAATGCGCGTGTCAGAATCCGTTACTGTCAAACTCATGATCTGATTATGATTTAAAATTACAAGGTTGTTACCAGTTGCCTATTATGTTTTAATCTAAACAAAACATGGAAGTAAAATATTATTTAATTTAAATTTTGCATAATTACTCCTCCTCCTTACAAGTTTTCAAAACGGTACAGGAAAAAGAGAGTGTTAAAAGTTTTCTTAGAATTCTGTCCAGTACTATTAACGTCGGAAAATGTCTAGTAGAATTTTTAAAAATTTTGAATGTTTCCAGTTAATAGCTTTTTTAAAGATACAAATATCTTAAAAACAATTTTTTGGAAAGTTGTAGACATTTTAAAAAGATTTCTGTTTACTTTAAAAGCTAGCAAAAACCCGATTTAAAACAAACTTTCAAATGTAAATATTTAATTAATTTAAATCAAAAAGTTATTCCGCTTAATATTTCGTGATATCATTAGCAGAATTAGACAAACGAACCTTTCTTACAAATTTAAATGATATTTTTTAAATTCTAAAAACTCTAAAAGTTAAAACAGAAAGATATTATGTCTCAGTCTCTTCGTAGATATATATATATATATATATATATATATATATATATATATATATATATATATTTATATATATATATATATATATTCACTTGAATATCTTTCTTTAATTTTATATATATATATATACAAAATTAGAGAAAGATATTCAAGTTTCAGCACTAAATTAACATTTTAAAAATGTATCCAATATAAACCAAGTATATTTAAATTTTTTTAAATACTAGTTTCACATTAATGAATACATATATGTGGAGCTCATTTTTCATAAATTTTTGGAGCACTTATTAAAAAGTAAAATTTAGTTCAAAATCCTTTGAAGATAATTTATTTAAAAGATGCAAAGAGACAGTAAATTATCTACATTTAATAAAACGAGAAGAATTAATTGGATATTCAATGCAACATTTCAGCTAATGAGCTCTTTTCAAAGAAAATTTGGTTTCTGTTCTCGAGGTTAAGTGGGTTTTTTCTAGCTGTACATTTATATTAAAAATGCTCTCATTTTTCGCAAATTTCTCATTTTTCCTTATTGGTTTAAAATATGATTTTTAAGTTCACTCTGACATTTCATCTCCTCTTTCTCCACTCAATCACTCACACTTCCTTTTTTAATCTTCTTCTTCAGATAGAAATAAAGTCAGTCACAAAAGTCAGCGGAATCATAAAACCAATTAAGAATTATTACACAAACACACACATCCATATATATAACACATCAATCAATAACTCCCGAGTCTAACATTGAAAACAACATTTTTTTTGCAAAATTTTTTTTTATTCATCAGCATAACACCTTTTGTTAATCACCTTTTAGGGTGATACAATCGTTCCAACGCTTTTCCAATTCTTTTTTTTTTCGCAAGAAATCTTTTTTGTTGCGAGTAAATAGCGATAAACAGCTTTCTGAATCATCGACTCGTTGCTGTTTTTGTTCCATCGAAAGCAATCGCGGCACCCACTTGGAAAAAACCTTTTTCACTTCACTTCAAAAACCCTTTTTCACTTCACTTCAAAAAACCTTTTTCAGTAAATACACTTCCATATGATATCTGTGTCATCTCAGCAATCTCACGGAGCTTCACTTTACGATCTTTCATTATAATTTTTGTCACTTCACTCACATTTTCCGGTGTAACGGCTTCCACAGGTCTACCCGAGCGTTCCGCGTCATTTGTGTCGGTACGACCACGTTTACACTCGGCAAACCACCGACAAATCGTTGCTTTTGATGGACAAGAGTCCGGGTAACATTTTTCAATCCATTGTTTCGCTTGCACGGTGTTTTTAACCATTAAAAAACAATGTTTTATCAGAACACGAAACTCGGTTTTTTCCATTTTTTAAACAAACTACAAAACGACTTTACTCCAACCTCGATAACTCAGCTGTTTCTGGTCCGATCGACTTAAAATTTTGACACGTTTCAAGCAATGGTTCGTACTCTAGAAAGACCTGGTTACTGGTTTACTACGAGTGCCATCTCGGGGTTAGTCTCGGAACTTATTGATCCATGTGTTATATACATACACACATATATACATACACACACATATATATATGAAAAAACTCTTTAACGAAAAAACAACACACTGAGGAGTTGTGCGATTGCGATCAAAATTGTTGAATGTATAGAACATACACAGAAAAACAAACGATTGGAATTTCAGAACAATTGACTGATTTTCTTCAGAGTTTGGCCGTTGTTAACGAGGGAAGTCAATAGAGCGTTTTTCCAACTTTAGCCTAGATGCAAGCTGTTACAGGGCTTGGGACAGATTGATAAAGTTCCCGGATGATGTGCTGCAGAATTTCGTACGAAACTGTCTCCAGTTGTTGAGCTGAATCGTCAACATTCTGGGATGGTTGCAATCGCCTTCCCATAACGTCCTAAATAACCTCTGTGGTTGAGAATTCAGGTGATCTAGCTGACCAAGAAAGTGTAGGGAAAGATTGCAAACAACCCTTAGCAAAACTTGCCTTGTCCGGAAGAGCATTATCTTATTGAAAAACTACATCCTGGGTGACGCAAAAAGAACGGTAACACATCTGTTCGTAGAATATCATCTACTAACCACTGTACTATCAGTGTGCCAGAATTGACTGTACTACAAAGTATGGAACAATAATACTTACATTAATTGCATTATTCTAAATTTTTTTTTCTTTCACTTGGTTTTCTCATATAAGTTTCCAATTACTTAATAGATTTTTGTTTTCGTTTTAAGTTTTAATTTTAGAATGTTTAATTAATTATAATTATTTTTACGAGCTATATTAATTTTACTTTTTACGAGTTATATAAATTTATAATTTAATTTTATTGATTCCTCAAATTATGTAGCTTCTTAGACATTATTGTTTGAATTTATAATTGACATGTTTAAATTGTTTATGACGTGATATTTTTTGAATTATAATTTTGATTTTTGGTTCTTATATATATATATATATATATATATATATATATATATATATATATATATATATATATATATGTATGTATGTATGTGTGCGTACATCCAATAAATGTTTTAAAATCATATTTAAAAAGGGACGAATATATTAAGGATTAATTTTTTGTCTATATGTTTTAATTATATTATACATTCTAAAGATGTTTTTATTTTTAAAAAATTTTTTAATTGAGTTGAGCTTCTTTTAAAAAATATTTCAATCAAATAATTAACCTTGCAGCCATAAAAGGGTGATATTAGTTATATTATTAATACTTCATTTATAGTTTTTCCTTTAAGAGTCTCAGGACCTTTAAACTTTAAAATTTTCTAATTTTTGAAAAAAAAAATTCGATAGAGTGCCATTGATTCCGAACATTTTGGTACCAAAATTTAACGATGGAACGAGAACTTCCTGAGCTAATAAGAAAAGATTGAATTTCACAAATAGATGCAATTATGTGTTATTTTATTATTGAACTTTTCATTTCTTTGAAAGTCTTTAAAATTTCATATTTTGTTTGGAAATGTATTGTGTAAAAAGGTTTTTCCTCAGCGGATTTCCATTGTTAAATTAAACGGATTCCCTACGTTATTTTCAATTATAAATTGTCTTAAAAAAACCTTTAGCAATTACATGTTCGATTAACAGAACTAATTTCAGTTGAACACAAAAAAAACGAATTCTTTTACTTTGTCTCGGTCAACATATACAACAGACTAATTTCGCATTGAAATACCAAATAGAATAAATAGTTAAAATAAACATATTTTAACTATTTAATGATGTCTCGATTCTTACAGAGATGAATTCTAAACCTGAGATAAATGAAAGCGTTAAAAAACATTAATAAAATGAAGGAGCTTAGATTTCGAATATTTAGCCAGGATTTTTTTGGTGTGGATTTTCCTTCTAAATAACCAATTTACCTAACTAGAACTTCATTCTTTTTTTAACAACAAACTAACTCATTTGCATATAAATGAATGTGAAATAAGAATTTTCTTGTCCGTTATAACGACCATTCTCTTCATAGAGACTGTGAGCAAAAGAAGGAGAAAAGTTCTAAATTTTATTATGTCAAATGCACACAGACATTTTTGTTAAAGTTGCCCAATTATATACTCGCAATTATAAATTGTTCAACAAGATGCTAATGCTATTATTGTTAGATTATTACCAGGAAAATAATGATAAGTGTAAACTGCAAACTGTTGTGATCTACACATATCTAAAACAATTTGTATTTATTAAAGTGTTATTCTCTCAGGTGTCATGCGTGTAATATAAACCAAGATCATACCTCATATTTCATTTATAAGCGTTCATTGCGGTCGTAAGTTTTAAAATATTTCTAGATCTTCAAGTATTTTATTAAAAATTATTTAAAACATTAATTACATAAATTGACTTTATTTGTATCTATGAAATTGAATTATTTATATAATATCACACTATATGTTCAATCTGTCCATGTAGCACTTTGGAATCTGAAAATATCAGCTATTGAGTAAAAAATATATAGCGGGACTCTCTTTTGCTCTTTTCCTTTCAACTAATCCTTAGGGACTTTAATGTTATGTTATTTAAATTAATAAATATCTCCAAATAAATTAAATATAACTTACGTACGTTAGAATAATGAATAGAAATGAGAAGAAGCACTCATAAGCAACAAATTTAGCACAATGGTTGCAGGTAGAGTGGACTGAAGTTGTCAACGAAGACTTTGGTGTCATACCTATGCAGAGTAAAGGACAGTAGGAGTGAGTATAGATAGAATCTACTAAGGATGAGTGAAACGAACGCAAATGTAACAAGGACTTGAACTCGATAAGTACCTATTTGTTACAAACCTGAGATTACTCTTCCATGCAACGTTACTCTAAAAGGGGAAAGAGATATTTACAGAGATTTTGTCGGTCAGCCAAGGAAAGCTTAAACAGTGATCCCTCAACCTTGGTGATGAAGTTGGCGACCGATTTGGTGACTTGGCGAGAAACTTGGCGACTTTGACGACGAAATGGTGTTTCTCAAAAATGCTGCAATCTTATCGATATCTTGATTGAGGTGAAAGTTATGGACTTTTCCTGAATTGTGACGTTCCACCTAGCCGGTACAGCTATAAATATAGAGAAATGCGAAGCCGGAGTAAGTCATCTAGCATTGGCTGAATGGATTTGCAGAGGAATTGTCGGTAGCATGTCCGAGTGACATAGCTAGGAAGTAGCCTGCATTTGCCTGGGAAACTATTGGGACTGCCGGAAGATGTCAAAGTGATCCAAAGTATTACTTTGTAGATTTGTCCGTAGTGCACATTAGTATCTGGTGAGCTGAATGTTATTGAAAGTATTGTAACAATTATTAAAAGGGCTGTTTTGTATCTGTGTTGCTAATATATGAAAGTTCTGTCTTCGTTTCTGTAGGGTCGCTAATTTGCCAAAGTGCTACGTTTCCTGATTCTGCTGTTAACATACCCAAGTTGTGCCACCTGTGTTCTCTTCTGTCTGGAATATTTGTGAATAAAGCATCATTTGTCATTATTCTCCGTGTTGGATTGATTTCAGTCGTACAACCAAACGAGATCAAAGTTTTTGGAACAATATATATTGTGTTTCGCTTATTTTGATATATTCTAAAAAGTTGAGTCGCTGCCTGGTTTCAATTCGTTAAGAACTGTATTCTTAGTGACTTGATAATAATGGAAGGAGAAGGGAGTAATCCCAGGAGATTATAGTTATACTTTTAAAAATATAAAATTGATTTCATCCTCTAAAGCTCTCGTCAACCAGAGATTTTGAAATTTTAAGCATAAAGTTATAATCCTGTGGAATTTCTGTTTTGCTATTTAAATCTAGACAATGTAATTATTTGAGGGCAATATATTGTATCTTAAAGAGTAAAAATAGTAACGTTTTCTGTAAAAATAGTAACGTACAACTTTCCTTCTATTTGAATACAACAAAGAATACTCACAAAAGTAATAAAAAAATGTTTTCTAGGGTATTATCTTTTTACTTCTGAGTTTTGAAAATATTTTTATAAAAACTGAAAATTTCCTAACGAACCATAAAAAGAAATAAAAGTAGTTCCAGACTTCTGATAAATATTATAATTCCAAAGAAACGTTCCTATTTTTTTTTTCTTTCGGATAACTTGATTGTATGGAATAAATGTTACAAATGATTTAAGAGGAAGTAGAAATTCTATGCAACTAATATTAAGTTCAAAAATTCAGAATGGTTGATTAACAGGTATCTTAAGTCTTAAAGCCCTAATAATTTGAGAGGAATAAAATGTTATACATTCTGATAACCCAGGTTCGTTACTTTCACTCGTATTTCAATCATCGCAATTCAATAAATGTTCACACAAACACGAATCAGTAACGAAAATCAGTCAGATATTTATTCTATCCTTAGAATAGCGTATAAATTAATTATCATTATGAATGCGGAGAAAATCCCTTCAAGCGTCCTTAATTGAAAGGCATCAGAAAATTTAAATTATTTGTATAGTTCTAAAGGTTGGTCCGAATCAGGAGTGAATCCTTACTCAATTTCAACTAGCTGACAATCGTATAATCTCCTGACATAAAGATTCCAGTGTCAAATTGCTCTCTCTCTTCCTCTGTAGCATAACTGTGGAGAATAGATGTCATAGATTGATGGCAGCATCTCCCTCCTCTTGAGCAACAAGATCGGTTAGTTTGACTTAGATACAATCAGAAATGTCGTTTCAAGCCCTCTCCCTTTCTTTTTGATTAATTTCGAGTCTAGAATTTTCTGTAATGTAAACAGTATGAAAAATAATATTGAGAGAGAGAGAGAGAGAGAGAGAGAGAGTATATATATATCGTTTACGAAACTTTTTTGAAAAATAAAAATACAAAAACATCGTGACAAATAAATATTAAAATATTAATTATTAGAAGTTTAATGTACGGCTCATGATCATCTTAACAACAAATAAATTCCTATCACTCTGATAGAAGACTTTTACGATTTCGTTAAATACATTTTATTAAAGAGTGAAGATTGCTCTGTTTTACAAATCAAACATAAACCTTAAAAATTAGGCTATCATAATGAAGATGACACAGCACAAACACTAATTGTTTCTCAAAATATTTGAAGAAGGTTTGCGAAGTAAAAAAAGTGTTTTGATTAAAATACAGTTTGTTGATGTCTCTCCTTTAATTATTCACTAAGAACCACACTTTTCAACCAAAATTAATCCATCTTGTATGTTTATTTTTTGAAACTCTAGAGAATGATTCGAGGTTTCGATTTCTTTTTTTTTTTTTTTCAGAAACTTTCGAATTGCGAAAAGAAATAAACCAATAATTTACCAGAAATTGTCACAAATGAAGTTCTTTCTAAAACAGTCTCACGGGAATAAAATTTCTAACTGTGATTTGACAATAGACAATTTTAGTTGAGTTTCGGCAAAATAATATTTATTTTTCAGATGTTGAAGGAACGGTGGAAAATATTTAATTAGTAAAAAATAATGATTTGTTTGTCAAATAAATCATCAAAATGGTGAACAGAAGTCCCATTTTTCAGTCAATTTATTGCATTATTAGCGTTCTCTTTAAAAGGTCTTTGCACTGGGGAACGTACTTGTATTAATTAAGAACAAATAGCACTTCTTTCAGTACTTTCAAATTTATAGGTCTTTTATATAACTTGAATTTAAATTATAATCTCAATTTGTTCAACTAACGTCTCTATATAAGTCTAAAAATAATTATTGTCGCAAGATAATTGCACATGTATGTGTAGTCTCGAACACTGTCAACTCCATATATGGAGTTATATCCCAAGAGGATTCAGTGCCAGAAGTTTTATTCAATGAATCAATCGCGTTTTTTCGATGCAAATTAATTTAATAAAACAATTAGGTTTCGCGCATTCTAATGTGGACGAGTAGTTTAAAATATACTTTTTTCTGAAAAAAAAATGGGATTGCAAAGGAAAATTTCTGTTAGCACTGAGAGGCGCCATCTGTTAATCAGCGACGTCAAAAAAAGTTTTTCTCTGATTCATAGGTATGTTTTGACGTATTTCCTTCCTTATTTAACTTTAAAGATATCTTTAAGTTTAATGAAATAGTCATTAACTTCAAATTAAGGTATGTGAGAACTGTATAACACACATAAAATCTATCAAAGAATATGCAAGATCGCTTTATTAAATCCCCCTCAACTCAATTAATCCTAATTTAGGTTCAAGCAATGAAGTCTTAGCTTACCAAATCACTAATATTGATGCAAATACTTCTTGATTATAGCGGATTCTACTCCTAGCTTTCTAAACTGGAGAAACTTCCAAATACTATCAATATGAATGATTAATTACAATGAGTCACTCTGATCTACAACATCTATCAGCTTGCCGTTATCCTCTATTCCCCATCCCTCTTCTTTCAATTCCATTTCGCTTATATATAACTGTTTTTACATCAATCCATTGCACTTCTTATCTTCATCTAATGTACTAAATCACGTTTGATTTAATTGCGACTGAATGCAATTCAAAATTGATCAAAAAGTTTCCAAGGTTCGTGAAGGGAAAACCGCAAGTAGTGCAACGTCACAAGTTTTTATTCGGAAATGAGTTGCTACTGTTTCAAAATTTGATTGCTGCTGCGTGCAATTGTCGTCTTCATTTTAGAGTCGGGTTTTGACAATCAATGATACGTGGATCCCTCATTACACACTAGAAAGTTAGCAACAATTAAAGTAATGGGTTGCTTCCGGTGAATCGGCTACTAAGAGGGCAAAGATGGTTTATATGGCCGGAAAGTGGAGGTGACGAATAATTTGGATGCAAAGTGCGTCCTATTTATGGACTTCTTGTGACATTGGGCGATTCGCGGTTTCTCTTCACCAACCTTGGGGACTTTCAATTGAGATTGATTGCTTTCGCTAAACAACCTTTGCCCAACCAAAAATGAAACGTGATACATAAAGTTAGTATGTAAAGCAGTTAGGAATGAAGTGAAGTGTTAGGTTTGGAAATATATAAACTACATCTGAAGGAGGATCTGAGAGGCGCTGTAGGTGAGATGAGGTGAAGCTGAAGTGTTAGATAAGAGAAAGGAGGAATTAAAGTTACAGTGGATGGTTCGAGTAAGGATTGCTGCAGAAAGATATTGTCTAGTGTTTTCAACAGTTGTTCCAGAGTTTGAGTTGCAGTCGAGGAAGGACTAGCGGTAAGAGTTTGTTAGATTACTATTGGGGGGTTGAATTAAGGTGTTAGAAAGCTTACCCTGGAGAGCGTAGCCATTTGTGACATAGTAAATATATACTAATAAATTGTGAAAGTTGTTTTGGTGGTTTTGTAATTATTTGTGTCGTAGTGTTTAAGAATTTAATCTAGTGATGGCACAAGAGGACGCCCGGGTCGGGCGGACGTCACATTCTTAGAAAAAGAAAATGAAAACAATAATTAATTACTCAACTCCCGTTACCCGTCCCTAAAAAGTGCACTTTTTAAATCGTTCTCGAAAGTTTATTACCAATCCAAGATTATGTGATATAGACAGGATGAGAAATATTACTTCAAGTAATAAATAAACTGATTGAGCAGTTAAAAAAATCAAAAAGAAAGAAATATCCTTGTCTATAATATCGTCAATTTGTACTTTAAATAATTCTACCGCAAACATTCTAAAACAAAAGTCAGCATTTTTTTTTTTTTTTTTTTTTTTTGCTTGGTTGGTCAGGTGGCAAATTCTATATTCATATGGTCAAGTCTATTTCTATTGCTACAACAAAGAAACCCAGACTAATTTTTTTAAAATATGAAGCGAAATTTTTCATAATATTTATAGCACGTGCTGATAAAAATATATTGTGACTCAGGGATATTCACGATTTTCCCTTCACTAGGTTCGGGGACTTTTTGGCAATTTAAATAACTGCTTGCCAAATAAAATGAAATGTGATTGGGTTAACTAGAAGAAGTCAATAAGTGTAATGAAGGAGAGTAAAGATAATGATATTTAAGCGAAATAGAATTGAAATAAAAGACAAAGGTTTCAGAAGATAACAACAAGCTGATAGGTTGGAGTGAATCATCGTAGCTTATTGCTTGTATTGATATTAGTTAGAAGTGACTCCTAGTTAGAATTATAGGAGTTGAACCTGGTATAATATAAAAGTCCTTGAATTCGAGTGAAGGATTTGATAAGCTGAGACATTACTAATAGAATATAAACTATGACTGACTGAATAAGATAGAGAGAAAGCGATCGTGTATATTCTTTGATATATAATAAAGTGTGTTATCTATTCCTCATGTATCTTCAGTTGGAGTTTTGAACTTATTGACTATTTTATTAGACTTTCTCTTCAGATGTCTGTGAAATTAAATAACGAAAAAAAGGCCGCAACAATATTTCAAATTTGAATAAACATATAAAACTGGTTAAATTTTGCTCTAATACAGTGAATATTTTTTTTGTTTCTGAGATAACGATTCATAACTTTCAGGAACTAATCTCTATTGATATCTTACATACTTCTTTTCGAACATGTCCCATTACATAACTAAGTACTCCCAAATACGGGTACAAATCCCTGAACGTATAATTTAACTGACCCAATTTATCTTTCAAAGATATTTATTAAACTCTGGATTAAATCCATTTATTTAAATATCATTTGTATTATATCATAATTTTGCAGTTCAATGACTTCTGTCTGAAAGTATGAGGGAAACACATCTCTCTCTCTCTTGTGGAACCATGACCACTAGGTTACCGGGGCCTTATCTTGGTTTCTTTATTTGATTTTTATAGTAAATATTTTTCATGCAAAAATAATTGTAACCCGCGTGCCGCTGGGCTGGACTTGGCCCATGGGTCATAACTAAACACACCCTGTATTTGAGCAATCTATATATATATAAGCGAAATACCACTGACTGACTCATCACGAGATCTGAAAGACTATACAACCGATTGACTCGAAATTTAGCATAGTTACTCATTTTGCGATGTAGACCCTCACTAAGAACGGATTTTACGGAAGTCTTATCCAAAATGTCATTTTCATCCGTAATCTACTCTTATCCGTCGATTATGTAATTATGGCGACTTTATCGACCAAAAATGATATGACCGACGCCAAACGGAATATAATTTTTTATATGTATACTGTGTATTGTCACCCATTAAGTTTACTTGGTGAGATTTGCGCATGCGGAATGGAAAAATACCGAATAATTTTATATTGTAGTGCTGATGGAGGATTGGCAAGATTTTGCGAAGGGGCTCTTATTGTGAAATTTCATACATGTCGAAAATATGAAACGTACATATTTAGCGATAGAAGTAAATGAGTTTGGATTAAATTGAGTTTCTGAATTTGGAATGAATTTGGAATGTAGTTTAGCTCCTAAACTTAGCGGGATTTTGAAAAGTACTAAAATGGCGACTTTTTACGGAGTATCACACACGCAAGACAATCTTCGTTTACTGGAGGACCTCGCTACATGCATGAACGAACTCAAGACGCTATGACATACGTAAGATATTTTGAACGTCCCAACTTGCACGACTTTTTTTGAAGGATTGCAATCACTCTCAATCCTAAATGGTCAAAATCAAAGATGTCTTGAGGCAAGGACAAAATTCTTATGATAGACACGATGCCATGCGAGGGTATTTCATTTGAAAGCTAAGCACATGATCAAGCTTCTGACAAAAGGTTGCATCTTTGGCTATACTAGGTGTAACATGTATACGGTGGAATGAATTTTACCCATATTATATATATATGGGGCGACTTTTTACTAAAGTTTTTTATTTTTCTTATATATTTGAAAGTCGAGGATAACCATTATTACAGACAATCAATTTCTTGAAATTTTAAATTTAGATTATCATTAAAGTTTTAAAAATGAAAATTTCCTTGATATCTTACGTATAGATTCCAAAATATTATATTATCGTCTGTCCAGCGAAGCGGGCGGGTATCAGCTATTACTATATATAAGAGACAAAGTTTATGAAACTCGCCTTATTTTCTAAAAAAAAATCAATTTTATACGAAGTTCAATTATTCAATTCTATGTTTGTGAATACGGATATTCCAATAAGTAGTTAACGAATAAATTACATTAATATTTTATGTTAATTTTTTTAATAAAAATACTCTACTTTTCTTTAATTGTTTTGACATTAAATACACCATTGTCTACGCATGATTGAGTTATGTGAATAACAAATGAAATCATGAGAATCACGAGAAATGTGATATGTGAGTTTAAAACGTTAATAAGGTTAAAAAATAATTCAAAATAATAATAATAATCACATTTATTTCTCAAAAATGTTTTTGAAAGAAAGCTGAGTGTAGGAAGAGTTCGCAATTTAGTGAAAAACAAATGAGTGTTCTGCAGTTGAATAATGTAATCTCCTCTGACAAACAAGCACGCTGAATAAATATTTCTCTTATATGATATTACATTATGGATAACTTGTGGGCTTTAAAAAGTTCCAAACTTTACGAAAAGATTTCTCAGTTTTGGAATGGAGTTCAGTGGAGTCGAATGGGAATGTAGTTGTCTCGAATGTATATACCACACATGTTCCATTGGATTCATATGAGATGAGTAAGCGGTCCACGGTATGAGTTGGAATTTTTCTCTTTCAAGGAAGTTATCGATTAGCTTGCAATATAACAAGGAACTTGATCATGCATAAATATGATGTCAGAAGGCACAGCACCTAGAAACAGGTAATTTTAAGGCTCAAGAACTTCATCTCTGGATCTTTTAGCAGTCACAAACCCCGTCTCAAGGATATAGAGGTATGTCCGTCAGTCCAATATGATGACTGTCAACGCCATAACTTCTTTGATGGAAAACAGTGTTTTTCTATGACGTTTCCCGGGTAAAAAAGAGTTCCACGTTCTCACCGTATATTTATCCGATGAGCATCTCACTACAGCGAGATTCGTTACTGAATATCAACATTGGCCCTTTGTCCGAAACTCAATTTTAAAAGAGCGCATTTACGTGTTGCCGCGAGGACATTGCGTAATACTGAAGTGATGATTCTTTTGTAAGCAGTTTCTCTAAGAAAACGGACTTCTATGGTCACTGTGAGCTCTGATCCCATTCTCGTCAGAGGGGTAAAACTGCCCCTCTGACGTCGCGAAGTTATTGTCTTGGTGAACGGTTGTGACTCTTGACCAAACTTGTACTGCTCGTGGTTAACAGCTCCCTCCCTATAAAAGCTCCACCACAGTCTTGAGATCACACACTGGTGGAAAATACGAAATTTGATACACTTCGGCTCGTGATGGTCCGAATTAGAGCATTCCAATGATTCTTCGTTTCGCATACTTCTTCAGTTGTCATTTTTGTGCCATCACTCGTTCTTTTTAACCATTGCCAACATTACTTCGCATATGAAATGCTCGAAACCCGTCTGAACTGCTCACGCCGAATCAGACGGTTTATCTACGTTCTGTCATTAGCTGGTATTTTGAATATGAAGACGTCTACCGAAATGTTTTGCATGCAGATAAAGTTTCCTCTTCAACAAATGGTTGTCTTCAAGTTATCTCGAAAAAAATCACAGTTATTTACTTCATGTTTTTCATATGTTACAAATTATGCTTACCCTTTGGACACCAGTATGCCCATAGCATTCTGATTTACTTTAAATATAACTTTAAGATATGTTTCGCTAAGGGTGGGATGATGCTCCCCCTAAACATCTTATAGTTCTAAAGGTTCCTTGAGTCGTCAAAGTCTGAGGCACACTGATCTAGACCATGTGGAAAAAGTCACAGCAACAGAAAGAAACATTAAGACCTAATGCGGTGAATAGGACTACGTGTACTGTTGCTGTGTTGTTTCTATATTATTTTTTTAATAAAGCCTGTAATTTATTCAAACTTTCTTATTAAATATTTTTGAATATTATATCAAATCCATTGAAATGTTTTATAAGGCATATTTAAACAGCTGCTAAAAAGTAATAATTCTGATTATATCATCAATTATAAAAAATCAACAGAAAAATAAAAGGTTACAGTTTCGAGTTGACTTGAGTGGCCCCGATAGCCTAGTGGTCATAGCTTCGGTGACCGGCGGTTTTGTTCAGTCGCGGGTTCGATCCTTGGCCGCTAAAGATCCGCCGTACAGCCGGGGCTGAGCCACGCTAAATCTGTAGGGCCAAAAGTCCTTCCGTTGGCGTAGTGTGGATGTTAGGAGAAGGGAGGTGCCAGCTCAGGTATCGTCCTTGTCACTTAACCGAGGTTCTCAATTACGAGGTCCGACACCAATAGCCTTTGTGTTGCGTCTAGTGCGACGTTAATAAAAACTAAACTAAAGAAAATGAGTTTAATTGATCCTTGTAATAACTGTTAATAAGAAAAAGCGCAAAATGAAATTGTTACTTAATTATTTTATTTTGTGTTATTTATTGTTGCAGTTATCTGCCGTAGTATTTCTTGTCTTATAACACTAACTTCTCAACGAAGGCACACAATAGTTTTGTGTCATTCAGAAATCGTATAAACGGAGTCTTGTAACACATTTCTTACATATACATTGTATATCAAGAACGCAATCCACACCACTAGGAATGTCGAAGCAATTGTTGCAATGGTTGCGTGAATTATTTATTGTAACTACTTTCAGATTATACATGAGTGAGTGAGTGAGTGAGTGAGTGAGTGAGTGAGTGAGTGAGTGAGTGAGTGAGTGAGTGTACGCACGATGGGGTATCCTGCTGTTTTAATTATTACTAAAAGATAGTTGGAACATTAGTTTTTATTTGTTATTCTTAAGACTTCTGTGTACATAGTCACCATTTGAAGTTATACATTTCTGCCAACGTTTCTTGAATTCTCGAAAGAAATCACTGTAGGACTCAACAAACTGTTGTCTTATGTCTCCATATTGCAAGTTACTTTAATCAACTGCTTCCTGGATCCAAACAAATCAACATGAATAGTTATAATTTACAATATTGCGTGGATAAGGATCAAATTGTGTGCAGAATAAATTTCATCTAGATGTATCGATTGTTTATTAGCAATAACTAAAATTCTACAGTACTCGTGTGGGTGTAGAAGCAGGGTTTGGGTTTATAAAAAACAAACTTTCACATTATCATCCTCTTCTTACTAGCTGCAAGCAGATTACGTACAGAAACTTGGTTTTTTTTAGAAATCTAATAAAATGGGAGACACATTCTTTAATTTTTAAAGTCCCGCGAAAGCTGTGTAATTGCAATTCTTTCATAATGAGAAAAAGAACACGAAAGCGAAGAAAAAAGGAGTCTTTTCAGAAATTGAACGAATTCGTAGAGCTTCCATTTAAGTGAGAAATTGTAGCCTTGTTTGCCGTTAATAATTTAATTGCTTTTGAAAATAGGATGACTTAAAAAATATAATTTTTTCTTAAGGTTGTTGAAATATAGCTATTTTTTACGTCTTTTTAAGCTCAGTTAGTTCTCATTTAAAAAAATATGTCCGCTCGTAAAAGGTTTTTAAAGTTATTGATTGGGTTTCACTTTCAACCATGGCAAAAATTTTAATAAATGAATACTATTTACTTTTACGAAATCTTTTTTTGAAACCTCGTGTAGCTTCCGCTTGTTTAACTGTGAAGGAAATGTATTCGAAAGTATTATTGGTTACATAAAAAATGGAACATCTAAAAACTAAACTGAATTAAGGGCTTAGTTTTTATAATTCACTGTCATTCTTTTAAACTTGCTTTTGTATTGTTAGCAAAAGAAATTTTTCTATATTTCTATTACCGAGCAAAATACAAACAAAAATAACAGGATTATTTTATTCTCATGAAATTATTAAATATCACGATACATAAAAAAATTATCCTTGGAGCAATTTTAAAAAATATTTCTTCTCAATACGTTTTCAACAGGAACATAATCGGAGGATTTAAAAGCAATTAAAAAATAGAAAAGAGACATTCGCGTAAAAGATTTGATTTATTCTTAAAAAGAAAACTCTCATTATACTCTCAAAACAAATCGCATTAAATAAAGAAATGAATGTTCGCTAACGAAACTAATTTAAAACGTATTTAACAACTTCTGTATAATAGATTTTAATTAAGGTTAAAAGAACTAATAATAGCAATTTATTATCTTTTCAGCTTGTACTGTACAAAAACAAAAACTTTTCTTCTAAGACTTACTATACAATCTGTAAAGAAAATAAAATCCCAATAAAAATCTTAATTAATTGTTAGGTATTGATTGCAAATGTCTGGCTCATAAAAACATCATCGCAATACCATATTTATTTGAAATAATTTTTTTCAGAAAAGTTATTATATATACATAACTATTATGTTATTTTAAATTTAAGGATCTTTATTCGTTTGAAGTTATGTTATTTTAATTTTTTTAAAAAAATGAATTTCATAAAATTATTGGAAACAAAAAAGTGAATATTTATGCTAACTTTCGAATAGTGTTTTTTAGAATGCTTATGTAAAATATGCAATAAGAAAGTATTCAGATTACAGTATAAAAAAATATAATAAAAATTTCAAAATCTGGCAAATAACAAAGCTTAAATTTAAGATCCTCTATCTTAACGAATAAAAATCTTAAGCAACATAAAATTCTTTGTACATGAAAATCATAGTAACTCTTCGTTCCATTTTATTTCATAGAAAATAAAAAATTTATTTCGTTGTTTGTGTTCCATCCATTGAAAATCAGCATTAGTTGATCAGCTTAATTAATTTGTACTGAAGATCAAAAGCGTTTTGTTAGTGCTAATATTACAATGTAAAACCGGAAACTGCTATCAGAGTTCAGGAAATAGAAGAAAATAATACATTTTCTATGAATAATATTTATTGTACAATATAGTTTCCATCGTTACTTATGATCTCTTGCTTGCATGACAGTAACTTGTAAATACCATTCCTGAAAAATGATTTGAGCTTTTCGTTAGGTTTCAAAAACTCGTAGTGTTTTGTTCCTTGGATGTTCCACCGTGCACACAGTGATACGTGGTCCCCCGTAATCATAAAACAGAAAGTTTTAATTTAAATCGTCCCTCTTGGACTCTTTGAATTTACAAATAAAAGATGTTTCAGGTCACTTTTTGCTATTGAATGTGATCGGATGTTTCGCGAGGAAAGTCGCTTTCTTTTTCTTCGTGGGGACCCTTCTCTCCTCCAGCTGACACATTTAAATGAGAAGTTCCCCTAGATTTGGTATATTCATTCACACTCCCTTCCACGAATTCGCAAAGACACTCTAACACTCGCAACTATTATGGACACTTACACACTCACCACCACCACATTGTGCAACACGACACGAATCACACTTCTACATTTGGAACACCAATCGTCGACCTCTAGGTATACACAATTACGTAACAATTAACTTTTGTTCTACTTGTTTCAATAAATTTAATGATGTACTAAATGATGGTCTTTTTCATTCGCGTCATTGTTCTCATTCATTATATTAAATTCTCGTCTATGATCGTAACTTCTTCTCTCTCACTATTCGATTCCATTTGGTCTAACTAATTTCAAACTCATAGAGTCAAAATAATTAATAAAATTAGAAAAGAAGATTCCGTATCAACAACATTCTCATATTCAGACTCACGCTTGGCTTAGAATCGAAGGGGGCAGGTTGTCAGAACGCCCATTAATCTTATTTCCTAACAATGTTTTCGTGGGTAAAACACTTTATCCTCACTAATCAGCATACAGTCCAATAAATGATCGTTTTTGTTCCTAGGAAGCAATGATATCCGTATGGCAATCCGATTAAGCAAATTTTTATCAATTAATTAATGAAATACCCATCTGGAATGTTTATAGAGCAAACGTAGTAATCGATCTCCCGACTTTGATACGTACCTTGAAAGAATTCAAAAGTTTACTGTACATATTCCCACACGCACTGGAGCTAAAACAGCGATCATCCGCACCGACTGCTACTTGAATTTATCAGAAGGGTGCAGAGAATTCATTCAGGAATTTATCATGAGAGTTGAAGCACATTTCCATCACAGCGGAAATCTACAAAACATGAAATGCAAGGAAAAGAAAATTCTGAGAATTATCTATCAACGTCCTTCTTAAAGTCTTTGTGTAACGGTCATAACTCATTTATTTCCCAACAATTAACCTTGAGGGACGCCGAAACCTCAAAATCTTCAAAAAAGTGACAAATTCGGATATTTAGATTTTCATATTGTGTATAATTTCTCCTTTTCAAAAATACCATATTTTAATCTCTACGATAATTAGAACTTTTTAAACGGAGCTACACCTCTTCAAAAGGTGAAAAAAAGGTCATCAAAGGACTTCAGTTTTGGTTAATTATTAAATATGTGTGAATCTAATTGATATTTTTATCTTTTACTAAAAATTAGAATGCATTAATCGCATGTATTGAAGAAAATGGGAACACTTTTTTGACATTTGAAAGCAAATAGGACGCCAAAAGCTTTAAGATGGAAACCCTTTGTCGGAAGAAAACAGGTTGACAAAGGCAATAATTGACCGTTTGCAAAATATTACGGTCTCACCTTAGGAAGAAATTCGTCTAGTGTAAAGGTTAAACGACAAGCCGTATGGGCAACTTATTTACAAAAACTGTCAACAGATGAAAGACCTCAGAAGAGATTTTGCGCTTCAGATGCACATACACAGAGTTAATTTTAAAAGGCGGAATTACTTGGGGAAATTTTTCATCTTGTTAGCATTTTACCTGTTGCTCATGTGGAAGCTAAAGGACCCATTTTCAGAGATTTATCAAATCCAGAACTATTGTAGAAATGTTTGCACGGCTATACCCAAAACTAGAATGTAAATGTGAATACTGTGTTGTGATCTGGCGTACCAAACAAATACTTGTACTAATAGAAGTGCTTTCTATAGGTACATATAATTCTATATATTCTTTTTAATATAAACAATGTTTTAAAATAGCAAATTTTGAGAAAATTGAATATTGAGTTTGGTGATTATACGATATAGGCAATGAAACGCCTCAATAAAGAGGAGGGGTTAAAATTAATATTTTTAAAAAACAACAACAAAGGATGTTAAGAAAGATAAAAGGAAAAGAGAGGATGATGAAATCTTAAGAAAGGGAGATAGCTAGAGTATAGGGCAGGAACGATGTAACAATTAAGTTCTTTTACATTTTCGGCTGCGAGTGATTTTCCGACTACGTGGAGGGGAGAGAATTGTTGACCTTGAAGCGGCAGCGTTGTTTCGAACTGTGGAACAAGGGGTCCGAAGTTGACGATCCTACCAATCAGGCCGAAAAGATATCTCATCGGGCTGGTTAAGTAAGATCTTTTAACTTCTAACATTGGTGTGGAAGAGAGCCGCTACACATTAAATTTAATTTTTTTCAAAATGTGTATTTTTCATGCGCGATGTTCCTTTTCCAAGAAACTACTGTTCATAGGTGTATAATTTTTGTAGGACATGTTCATAATACTTGCTAATATGTACTGAAATGAGATTTTTTTTGAAAATTAAAAAATGTACTTCTTACAATTTTTATACGAAAAAAAGTGTCGAGTTTCACTATGTGTGAACAATAATTTGTAAATAAATAATAATTTCAAAATTAGACAAAAGATCATTTCAATACAATGAGAAAGGTATATTGTATTTGTATATAAAATTTTAAACTTGTATCTAAAATAGATTTTGAGAAAAGGTACATCGAGAATAGTCAATTTAACATTGTCCATATAGGAGGTTCCTCCTCCCCTTAAAGGCCTTTCTACACTGTTATTTGTTTTCAGAACTGAATAAACCATAATATATGTAAATTAGCATTGGTCTACATTAAGTTAACATAAAGGGTTTAATTATTGCTCAGAAGTAACTTGAAATAACTGGATGTAATTTATTCTGAAAATCAATTCATCTTTATGTAGAAACTGTTGTAAATTTAAGCTATTCACGCTGATTTGTTTGGTTTCAGGTCGTCATTCATCAAAGTGACTCGCAGTATGAAGAAGATAAGAGCTCAGTTTTATTTTCAATTCAACAATGATGGCCTTTGGAAAGTAAAAAAAAACTCTGGGAGAAATGAATAACTCTCGATAATGAGTATGTAGAGCAGTCAAAATAATTATGCGAGGGTTGTCCACAAAATAAGGTTCCCAATGATTTTTCACAATGAAAAACATATTTATCGGCACTGAATAAAACAATGTTGAAAACTTAGACTTTCCTCTATTTTTCGACATAATCACCGTCTAGATCAATGCATTTTTGCTTGCGATATTACATCTTCTTTATGCCTGAATCGTAGAACTCTTCCGTCGCGCCACGAAGGTAAAACCTCTTCTTCCAGCTCCTCTCCTGTTCTAAAATGCATCCCACTCAGATGTTTGTTCAATTCACTTGGTTCTAAATTAGGGCTGAAGGGGGGGGTGTAGAGTTCGTCATGGACATTCGTCTTCGAATTCTTTGCGCCATTTGCGCACGTGTTGTGCGCTCATACACTTTTCTCCATAGACTTCATATAGTTGGGAATGAATGTCCACTGGCGCAATGGTTTTGCACATAAAAACGAATCACAGAGCTTAATTCGCACTGGCAGGAGATATGAGCTCTCTCTCTCTCTCTCTAATGGCTTCCAAGCCAAAAATGAGCGTCGCAGACAGCTTGCTGGGGCGGAGGTCAGGGAAAGAGAAAGCCAAGCTACACGCCAGTGTCGCCAAACCCCGTCTAACAGCGTTCCTCGCGTCTGCAGCTCCATGAGAGATTTATTTTAAGGACAACCCTCGTAAAAAAATAAAGTTTATATCGCTATTATTTTATTAATGATTAAAATTGTACGATATTCCTGGAATTAATTAATAACTAAAGTTTTGCGATATTGCACGTTATTTCAATCCACGACTTCCTGAAACCAAATAATCCAACATTAATGTTTGTAATTAACATCAGGGTGTACATACTTATCAATTAGTTAATAATAACTAAAATTTAACGATACTCCCTCGTGTTTGAATTGAAGTGTAATGATTAAAGGAGAAGAGAGGAGAAAGATCCAAAAATGCGAGCAGAGAGATTTAATATGTTCTTATGCTGAGATGAGATAGAAATTTAGATAGCGTGTGAGCACACATCATTTAGTGCGAGGTTAATAACCTGTCGTCTGTTTGTCAGGTTAGAATTGGACGCAGTATAATTTTTTCAAACTCGGATCCCCTTTTGAAATTATTAAGATAAGTAGAATTTTCAATAAATATTAATTTGACGGCTCAAGTGAGTCTCAGATTAACATTCTTGATGCCAGTATTGGTTTTTAAGTATTCTTAGATGAAAATAAATACAGTTTAAAGACTTGACTGTCTGATTCTCTGAGTGGCTTATTAATAAGTGAAATTTATGACACAAATCACGAGTAGCGAATTCGAGACATCTCAGTTTTTTGGTGCAGAATAACATCTCAAAATACAATCAGCTTCTATCTCTTTGAGACTTACAATGAGAGATCATTTACTCATTGTCAGCCACAAAGAGATAAAGGCTGAATATTCTTTGTGATCTTATCCTGCATCAAACAATTGTGACATCTCGAATTCGCTACTCGTGATTTGTGTCATACAAGATGAAAAGTACGGAGTGACATTGTCAAATGTTTGCTTCAAACTGAAAAGAATATACCAGAAACGTGGCAGCGGCAAGACCACGTAGTATTCAGTCAGACAATTCTTGTCAGTTCTAATTAGAATTATTAGAGAAAGAGTTATTTCCAAGGGCTTACGAATTATTTGACCCCTATTTCCCTCTAACTTCACTTGCATCGGAATATTTTTCTGAGGCTCCCAATGATGTCTTCACATTATGTTAAGGAATAGAACCAAAAAAAGAAAATATTTTTCCAATAAAATAGTGATCGAACATTCATTTCATATTCTAACTTCTTTATAAAATTACCTATTTTATAATACTACTCATTTCCGTCCGAACCAATCCCTATTTAGGAAGTAAAATGGGTTCATTATTTCGTCTCCCATACTATAAAGCTGAATGGCCTTTACAAATTCACGTGAGAAATGGCGTATTTTCGGAATGTTCCTAAACTTAATAATACTATTTCAAGAATCAAGAATCATTAGGAATTTTTATATAAGTATTCAACTTTGGAACACATACATCCGTTTGAGTGTATGTATTAAAACGTTGCATACTTGTATAAAAAAAACTGTAACTTTTTTTTTTTTTTTTTTTTTGCCTCAAAATGTGTTCAAATTTTTAGCAGCATTTTAATATCAGACAAGGACAGCCTTAAAGAACGTGTTTTCATCAATTTCACCAATCAACCTGAAACCACTACATAGCTCATGACATATATATTCCTGAAAAAATGCAAGGAATGCAGTAAGAGATTTTGCAAACTGATATGAAAAATGTGAAAGCTAGGGCCCATATATACGAATTGGACTTTGATGCTCATCGAAGAGATATTGTTTTCCCTACATTTAGTTCTCAAAATACATTTCACAAACAATGTATAATATTATATACATAAATAGATATACTCTATTATTAGATACAGATAATTATATTCATTTAAAGCTGCAAAACGTAACTTTAACTCATCCTTAATTTAACCATGACAAAATGTCGTGGAGAAACCCTTGTAATGTCTCGCTATCTTTCGTTTCAGAAGTCATTGTTTACCATTGAATAGTCATTAAGTTAATATATAAGCACACATAATAGAGTCAAATAGTGAGGTGGTGGAGATGTGTACTTGTATATATTATGCTCCTTCTCTCTGCCTATAACATACATCAATATTAAGTGTGCATGTGTGTGCGTACGCTTGAATGCGAGCATGCACGCGCTCATAAAATTAGTTCCAATTGACCATTGCTACATAAATATTCCCATTTAATGTTACATAAATCATAAATACTATCTTCAAGTTGCCACTGACGTGCATTTATGATTTAATACAACGATTTGTTTCTTAGTTTATCTCTGTACTAAGGTGATTCCTCCACACACCCACACTTAAGGAATACTCATCAAAGAACAATCCAAACACGTAATTGTTTACAGACCAATTAACAGAAATCAATTAATTAATCAGCATTAGCATCTCATCCGGTGATTTCTCTCTCAAAAATAATTTATTTGAGTAAAGTTGAATTTTCAGTTAAATCTGAAGACTCCCATCTACCGGCCATTTTGATTTCGTGAACATAATGATAATCTTATGGAATTTCTACTATAGTCCTTAAATCTTAGTAATTTTATTTATTTAAATGCAAAATGCATCCAAAAGAGTAAAAGTATATATAGGTTTCTGCGAAATTACATTATTCGTCCAATTTTTAAAAATATTTTAACCCTATTTTAATGATTCGTTTATGGGTTTCTCGATCTTTACAAAATATTTCGAAATATTGCAGAAATAATTAAATCCCGCAAAAACTTTCATTGTTTTTCCCTCGTTCGGATGTACTTTTTTTGCACTCAAATGAACAAAATAGTAAAGATTTGAGGACGGTAGTAGAAATTTCATAGGATTAACATTATGTTCATGAAATCCAATTGTGTGTGTGTGACCGGAAGACGGGAGCTTTAAGGTTCTCGTCTACCCGCCATTTTGATTTCGTGGAAGTAACACATCGATCAATAACTCCCGAGTCTAACATTGAAAACAACATTTTTTTTGCAAAATTTTTTTTTTATTCATCAACATAACACCTTTTGTTAATCACCTTTTAGGGTGATACAATTGTTCCAACGCTTTTCCAAATCTTTTCCCAAAAATTTTTTTTTTTCTTTCGCAAGAAATCTTTTTTATTGTGAGTAAATAGCGATAAACAGCTTTCTGAATCATCGACTCGTTGCTGTTTTTGTTCCATCGAAAGCAATCGCGGCACCCACATGGAAAAAACCTTTTTCACTTCACTTCAAAAAACCTTTTTCCTGGTCCGATCGACTTAAAATTTTGACACGTTTCAAGCAAAGGTTAGAACTCTAGAAAGACCTGGTTACTGGTTTACTACGAGCGCCATCTCTGGGTTAGTCTCGGGAGTTATTGATCGATGTGTTAATGTTAATCCTTTGACATTTCGACATTAATTCTCACATATGAATTCATTACTATTTGAATGCAATAAAGTGCATCTGAAAGAGTAAAATATAATAAATGCTTCTGGGAAATTGCTTTTTTTCCTCCTATTTTCAAAAATATTTTAAAATATTTTTTAAAAACCGAAAAACTCATAAACGAATCATTAAAATAATAATGAAAATATTTTTAAGAATCCGAGCAAAAAAGTAATTCTACAGAAGCATACATTATTTTTTGTGCTTTCAGATACACTTTATTGCATTCAAATAGTAAAGATGTGAGAATTAAAGTCGAAAATCCATAGGATTAACGTTAAGATAACGAAATCAAAATGGCCGGAGATGGGAACATTAAGGCTTTTGTCAACCCACCATTTCAATTTCGTGGACATAATGTTAATCCTATGGAATATCTACTTTAATTCTCACATCTTTTTATTATATGATCTATTTGAGAGAAATAAAATGCATCTGAAAAAGCAAAAAATAATGAATAATTCTATGGAATCACTTTTCTCCTCAGATTTTTAAAAATACCTAAAAATATTTTTAAAGACTGAAAAACTCACAAACGAATCATTAAAATAGATATAAAAATATTTTTAAGAACCGGAGGAGGAAAGTAATTCATCAGAAGCATTCATTGTTTTTTGCTCTTTCAGATACACTTGATTGCATTCATGTCGATCAAATAGTAAGGATGTGAGAATTAAAGTCAAAATTCCATAGGATTAACTTTATGTCCACGAAATCAAAATGGCTGGTAGACGGGAGCCTCAAAACTTTACACATATATCATTGCTACTACCGTGGATCGCATTGTGGACCATTTAAATATTTTAAAGAGAGAGTAGAGCACGTCAGGAAAAATGTGAAACAGTAGGCAAGGGAAACTCACTTAAATTCAAATAATTTTTGTTTCGGATCAGTTAAGACATTCTGATAATTAATATGAATATTCATATACGTGTAGATGACAAGGAGAGAACTAACTCATGGGAAACTGAGGGTTCACTAAGAATTGGAGCACAGCAGATAGAGATTTGGCTTGTGTTTATCAGAAGAACTGGGTTACACGACGACTTAATTTCTTGAACGATTTAATTATAATTGCCTGATTAACTAGCTTTATGTCGTCGAGAGGGAACTAAAAAAAAAATCACGGGAGTGAACTTTTCTGAATGAGGTTAAATTTGTCGGAAAAAGTATGCAATGAGTATTCTTTTCAAATTGATTGAAGGTTGGGGGTCGACAAATCAGTTTGCGAATAGAACTATTAGATAATAATATCTAAAAAACTATCATGAAACATTGCAGATAGCTAACATTTTTAAAGTCTCTTCTTTTTGAGATAGGTTCGTGACTGTTTATGGGGAAATCTTGCGTCTCCCCAAATGTTAGGATGGCTACCAGAAAGTGATACACTATTACGAGTACTTTCCCTTCACTGCGTTATCGATGGATTAGAGATCATTGACCCAAACCGCCCAAAGAGGTTCGACACAAAATAAGAAAACGACAGGATAATTACATAACCAACACAAGGGAGAAACTGTTCGCCGTATTGCTTCTTAATGTTGTGACGCCCGCCCGACCCGGGCTTCATCTTGTGCCATCACTAGATTCAATCATTAAACACTACGACACAAATAATTAAAGAGACACTGGAACAATCTATACTTAATTTATTAACTTATATTTACTATGACAACAAATGGCTATGCTCTCCAGGGTAAGCTTTCTAATACCTTAGTTCAACCCACTAATAGTAATCTAACAGACTTTTACCACTAATCCTTCCTCGACTGCAACTCAGACTCTGGATCCACTGTTGAGAACAACAGCAAATATACTTCTAGCAACAATCTTTACTCGAACCCTCTATTTCAATCTTTCTTTCCTCCTTCCTCTTATCTATCACTTCAGCTTCACCTCTCCTACAGCCTCTCTTTCAGTCTCGCTACTCCTTCAGACTCTCTTTCAGATACCCTTGCTACTTCCAGTCGGAGTTTATATATTTCTTAACTCAACCACTTCACTTCATTTCTAACTGCTTTACATAATAACTTTACGTATCACGTTTCATTTTTGGTTGGGCAAAGGTTGTTTAGCGAAAGCAATCAATCTCAATTAAAAGTCCCCAAGGTTAGTGAAGAGAAACCGCGAATAGCCCAATGTCACAATGTGTTCAATCTCGCGTCCGATTTACGCCCTATAGTATAGCGTAAGGACAGGAGGCGATAACAAATAAGTAATATTAAAAAAAATAAGTCAATTCCTACTTTGGTCAACAAAGAAAATTTTTATTTTAGTTACTTTTTATTAAATAATTACAATTAATATAAATATGTATACACATATGACAGAATTACAATCATGTGGCAAAATAAATTTTTTTCCAGTGATCTACATGCTTCGTCACTGATGGTATTTATTCCTAAATTAATATCCAGCTAAATATCTTATATAAAAGAAATTTTTTCACAAAAAAACGAAAATTAATTATTTGAAAATCAAATAAAAGAATGTTAAGCTTCGATCCGAAGCCATGAATATTCTGTTCCGACACTCTACCAACTTTGCCATTGCAAGACAAATAACGTAGTTGAATTATTGGCTTGTTTCTCAATTCTTTCGGTAAATTAAATGGTTGGAATGCAGTTTAGCCCAACCACCCTAGGTGACTGGAATTATTTGGCTGTATTTTGTTAAATGTAGCTACCCTGGTCCACTTCGCGGACTTAACATTCAGCCAAAAAAAATCGCCGTTTAGCAATTTTTGAAATCGCGCCAAGTGGTTGGGCTAAACTGCATTTTCACCAATTAAATTTGATTAAATGAATTAATATTTGAAAAAACTGTGTTAACATCAAGTGTCATTCACTACAAGTTTTAAAAAAAAATGTTTGAACTTGAGTGGATAAATAAAAAATATTTCATTAACGATTGAAAAGTTGAGCAAGATATATATAGGGAGAGTGTGAGATAATAGTAGGAATTTAATAATAAAAAGAAAAATGAAAGATAGAGATTCTCATAGTCGTATAGGGAGAATTCGATAGTTTTTTTCATTGATTTTTCAATTACCAGAAGAAGTAAAATATCTACCACTGTTTGAGAATGCATAAAATAATTTTACTTCGAGAACAAGACAAAATGACATTTAAATATCGAAACACAATTATCAGAAAGTATGGTGGTATATTGGTATATTAAAGAGTTTATTTGTTCGGTTATATATATATATATATATATATATACTATATATATATATATTGATTTTCCTTAAATTTGATTAATATCTTAATTTATTTAAGGTATCCGTACACCTTCGAAGAAAATTTTTTGAAATACATTGATATTTGTTATAAAAATACTTTTTTATGCTAAAATATAACCTAAAACTATGAAAAACACATTTAATAATTTGCTTTTAAATCAAAAAAAAAATTTTGGAGTGAAAAACATAGTGAAAATAGTACATACATTGATTATTAGAATAACGCTCATAACTCAAAAGTAAACAAAAATATCATTATTCTGTAACTTTTATCTTATTCATCATAACATTTTTTGGGGCTGGTACTACTTTCATGATGAAAATCTTATTACAATAAATTTTATTGTGTTTCGAGTCAAATAACAATGAAAAATCATAAAAAAGTTACAACAATACATGATTTACACCTTTGTTACTAAAAATATATCAATTTTATAATCATGAAAGTGGTAGGGGTCCTTAAAAATTGTATAAGGAAGACACTTGCAAAATTTCAATTAATTTGGTTCATAACTTTTTCTGATATCTACGTTGCCATATGTAAATATGTCGAGAAAACTCATTTTGAGAAAAATCAAAAACAAACTTTCAATTGCAATTTTTAATAATAAACATAATAAAATATATTTAAAATGCCCCTGATTTATATATAACACCTTCTTTGCTTTCTAATACATTAATTTTTGTTTTCCTAAGAGCTCTGAGTATTTTTCGACGCTGCTTTACATTTGGTGTTGAATGACGTGCAGCATCAAAAATTCGACAACTGTCAAGGTGTTTGTAAGATTTTAAGGTAAAATAACCAGGTGTTACATTTAATTTCCTTAAAATTTCAACACAGCCCTTGTACCCATCATTAAACTGTATAACAGCATCCAATGCACCAGATTTTAAAATTTTAAGGCACACGAAAACCTCTTTCGGTACCCTCTGCCAAATTATGCCATTAAAACATTCATTGGCATTCTGTGTCTTACCATGAAGGCACTTTGACAGAAGTTCTTTAGAACACAGTTCTAAATATGTAGGTTTAATTAAATTTAATACATCATTGGATAAGCCATTATATTTTTCTTTGGGCTTTTTGCCGCATGACAGTGCTCGCTGATAATAACACCAGCTATCTTTCTCGATAGGGCACTGTCCATGCATGGGTTTCTTGCCACTCGATGCACAGTGGTACAAGGCCGCAATGACGTTCTGTTGAAGTTTGAGTAGATTGCCAACATTACTTCGAACAGCAATTCCATAGTAATTTTGCAATCTGTCAATAAACGAATCGGTAAGTTTACCTTTACCAGATAAACTTTTATTTTTGGATTTCAGTTTGCGCAATCTCGCACCTACTCTTTTCTGAACATGCCCAATGCATTCCAGTTTAGTTACGCTATCTTTCCCATATGTGTCTTTCACGCTGATGAAGCCTTTAGAATCCCCGTCTCCATAATAGTGTGAATACTTCAAACCTCGTTTCACAATTGATCGTTTGAAGATCCTGTTTGCGCCAACAGCTTCCATCTTTAATGAGGAACCTTTAAAATTGCTTCGACACACATGATCTGCTTCAAGCGTCTCGGATACAATACCTTTAGGCATTTTCGAAAGCTTTCTGCAGGTCGGACAATATGATGACATTATTTCAATGTCCACTACTTTGCCAGTGTCGATTGACAAAGCAGCAACACACCCATTCATAGAAGTGTAACCTCTACGCTGCCATGTTCCATCGACAGAAACACCGCATTCAGCTAATTTATTTTTAGATGAATGAATATTCAAAACTTCCTTAGCTGCCTTTTGCATCGACATTTCACTTACTTCTGAAATTACAGACATAAGTTTATTCTCATGATTGGTGTATGCAGTTTTACTGAACCTGGGTAAATTTAATGTTGCACATAATTTATATGCAGCAGAAAAACCTTTCCCAATTTGTCTCATGGCATAAACAAATCTTGCATTTATCTCAGGATAGTTTAATGTTTTCTTCGAGCTGGAAAATCCTGTGCAAAAGTCACAATGCTTACATTTTATTGCAAAACTTGAGCACAATCCATACCTCGAGTCTTCATGTAACAGCAAACCATCGTGGAAGCATTTGGGGCAACAAAGTTGTAAAATTGAGCATAGAAGGAGTTCTATGTCAATAATTCTGTTGCCGGTTAGCGGTTTATTTTCATATTCAGCAATTTCTTCATCTGGAATGGCAGAAAGGTTCAATTTTGAAGCACTGGCATTAGCAGTTACAGTACTATTTTTGCTATCATTTTTGGTAAAACCATTACCACGAAATTGTCTTTTTCTTTTAACACTAATTCTCCTTTTTGAATTTCCCATTTTAAACGAAAAAAATTGAGCTTTTCAACAATAAAAACAATCTTAATCAGAAACTTATAAGAATGAGAACAGAAACCAAAACAGATGTAAACAAACAATAACGATTCTCTTTTCTTGCCAGATTCAAGATAAAAATGTATTTAAAAACCTGTTGCCAAATGTATTTTCAAACATTCTGAAAATTCAGATTCATGTTTTAAAATTTATTTATTTTGTACCATTGTACATATAAAAGATATTTCGAAAAATAAAAATGTAAACAAACATTTCTTCCAACTTCCTGTCTGCAGAAATGCACTTCCGGTTTCAAAAATCAGCTAACGAGTAAAATTCAAATCCCTGTAACTTAAGTTCTAAATAAGGTATAAGCAAAATTCAAACACTATTAGAAAGAAAAAAGTTTAAAATTTAAACTGATGTTAAAATTAGAAAATCGAAAATTGTGACAAAAATGACGTTTTAAAGGTGTACGGATACCTTAATATATTAACTACCAAAGTAATGTAATGCGTTCATCATTCCATTGTGAACCCATTCCTTTTAATCTCTTATGCAATCACACAATTTCTAAAAATGCTAAGAACAACATTTCTTACTTTTAGAGTTAATCAGGATATTCCCCTACCTCCAATTACACTCCTTGAAAAAAAGATCCCTATATCTACTACCATGCGATTAAGCTAATCCTTAATTTAACAGAGAGAACAAATATTTATACATATAACTTCTTAAGATTACATTGAATAATTCTGCTGCATGAGCAAAGTAGTATATTAAAATGAAAGTTTGACCTTACAATCTGATTAATTTAATTTGATTTCTAAGTTCGAAAAGTCCAATACTCATACGAGACAGGTAAGAACAATAATAAATGCTATTTTATTTAATAAATTAATTTACAAAAATATCAGTTCTAGAGTTGTTGTTGCAAATTACAGTTATTAATGTCTCCCCTCAAACGAAAGCCTCGACTTTAAACAACAGAAAAAAATTAACTTATAAGAAACGGAAAGTATAATGTAAGTAAAAACTTAAAATATATTCTCTAATGAACAATTATTCCCAAATCCAGATTTGACAAAAGTGCAAACTTAAATCCTTGACAGATACTGTTAACATTTTGTTATTGCAATGGCTTTAATTGATAAACAACTTAAAACATCTACTGATTGAAAATGAGCACGAGTAAAAGCACAAGTAATGGCGCAACCGATTTTCCCCTACGGGGTTCGCATCGGTAATTGGAAAGCGAGAATTCGAACTGTACGATCAATTAGGATACGGAGAGCTCCGAAACGAATTGGAGTAGTGAAATTGATGCAATGTGTCAACAATTATTCTATGCCCGAGTTGGATATTGTAATCATGTGTGTGCAGCCTCATTTTTCTAAGTAATACTTAAGATATTCCGTAGATTGTGAGTTTATTGTCCATTGTGTATTTCTTAATGTCACTCAATAAATTTTCAATAAATAGTAAGTGGTATCGTAAAATCATAATTATTACTAAAAAAATAACCGATATATTTGAATATAATGCATTCTACATATCAATTGATTCATATGTGAGTAGTGTTGTAAATTATAGTTCATCATATTGATTTGTTTGGTTTCATGAACCTGTAAATTAAAGTAGCCCACTATATAGTAGATTTCAATCTGTTGCGTTCTACAATAACAGTCTTCTAAAAGTCAAGAACAACAGGGAGAATAGCATAACTCTACATTGGTGACTATGAGAAAAAGTCTTATACAAGAATAATAAATAAAAAAGAAATTTCTATCTCAATTATACAATATATAATTTAAAAAATTTGTAGACCTCGAGTTTCGGAAAGAAGAAAATTAATAGAATAGAGTAAAATCATTCTAAATTAAGCAATAAAGAAGTTGAAATTAGCCTTGTTAATTTCATTTTAACATTTGCTAACGTTTTTTTTTTTTTTTTTTTTTTTTCCCTAAAGATTTATTCGTGATATAAAAGGCTGTCATTTTCGGTAGCGAGTTCATTCGATGATGAATGTTTCAAGTCTTTATTCGTAGCCATCATCTGCCTAATCTATATCATCGGTTCACTAAAAGGAATATTAATCAGCAATATGAGAGCTGATTTCGCTGATGGAATCACGTCCACGGAGAAATTACTATCGAGAAAAGAAAATAACTTTCTCGAATTCCTAATGCATTTTTATTTTCACAAGCAAAATATCCTAAGGTACGAGAACGTTGCCAAAGTTAACGTCAAAAAGAATAAAAACAGACGATTCTGCCATAAAAATCAATTATTCAATTAAATATTAAAATAAGACAAAAAGGTAAAATATTAAATTAAAATGATAATCTGTTCGAATTTTAAAATAAAAGCAGATGATAAAATATTAGATAAAATATATCTTAGCAATATAAATATAGCTCAAGCAAAATCTAAGCATAATTATAATCAAAATGTATTTTAATGTCAATCTTTTGAGTCTAACACCTTTTTTTTATGCCCACGCATTTTTATTGAAGCCATTTTGTCAAAACGACAACATGTTAACACGTGTTAATTAGAACGTATTTGAATCAAATGTCAGGTTAAATATTATATTCAAATCAAATTCAGCATTTACATAAAAACATTTTATGCCTTACAAAATATCAGCAGCACATGCGACAGCAGTCAAGAATGATTAATATAAATCATTGAGTTAAAGAATAGTTTTATTTATTTCTAGAATTATTATTACTAATCTGATTTTTGTTTAAAAGTGTATTTCTGTAAAACGGATTCTGAAAAAGAGTCAAGCCTATAGTTGGAAAATTTTATCGAATTTTGATTTCAGAAAATGAAAACTGCGAAAAGGTCAAAACTATATCATTATAAAGGTTAAGACTTTTTTACTAAATTGCAACAATAATACATGCATTTTTTTTTTTTTAAAAAAAAAAAAAAGAAAGAAAGAAAGAACATTTAAATTCCATTTTAACTATTTTAGTTAAAAATCTTTGAAGAATAAAAATCCAAAACCTAACGCAATTATCAAACATTTTATCTTATTCATGTAAAAGGAAAGGATCAGAAACATCAAAGTTCAAATAAATAAACTTATAATTCAGTATTCCATATCATATCAGTTTCTATTTATGAAATATTCATTTAAATCTTAAACTAGAAAGAAGGACTCCTTAAAACGAAATAAAAAAAATCAAAATCTCTCTTTCTAAAAATAAAGGGCAATTTTAGCAAAAAAAAAATCAATTCAATTTCAAAGGCAATCGTTTTTTCCTTTAAAATATTTCTTTCATTCTTTAGAGACTGGTGAAAGGAGAGTATTAGTTTTTCGGCTGTCAATATTGCTGACATTTCAATAAAATGGCATATTAAACTACAGTTCGTTCAACCGATTCCTGTCTGTTAGAACAAAATATATAATTTACATTCACTTAAATTGTTTTTATTCTTTCGAAAAAAAGTTCCTGAGAATTTAAAATTAGTAAGAATAACTCAAAATATTATATACTCGGAATAACAGTTTTCTAAAAGAACACCCACTTAAAATAAATAAGAATGCTTCTATGCCGTTAATTGTAAACTAAAGAAAAGCTGTTCAGTTTCTTCAATGCAGCTACAAAAATATAACATGGCAAATGCTTCATTAATAATTTTAATGTGATTAATTGTTATATTTCAGTCATTGTGAAGTACATCAAATATTTCGTTCATTCTTTTCTTGACAATTCCCCTGGAGTCGGGGGACTGTGTGGGAATGAAGGATAGATGTGTGAAGATAGAGAAATTCAGCAGCTGGTGATGGAATTGTTCCGGCTTCATTTGTTAACTTCTACGTATTACGAAAACGGGTCATTGGAAAGAAGGAAAAGCCAGTAATATCTTCGGGCTGCTCCGGCAATATATAGCCTTCTGTAACACTCGCAAAACAGAAGGTTATACATCTAGACGGCAGAGAGGGGAAGACGTCTCTGAACAATTCGGAACATCAAAAAATATGCTTCTGGCTAATCACAAACTCGGATAATCTTACTCTTTTAGATGAACTTGATTGAACTTTTAATAGGTCGTTCTTCTGATTCTCATCCCTAAATACAACTAACTCTTCCACATTCGTTAACGATCGTAACAATACGAGGCATACTTCATACTTCCCTTCAACTGCCCGTATGTACATTTCCTGGGCACTATTTAATTCAAACAACCCAACTTCCAATTTATGCAAAGAAAAGTTCTCGTATGAATTGAAGTGTGGTGGGAAATAGAAAAAGAGAATTGAAAAGATAAGGAAAATAAAAAAAATAATAATGATAATGATAAAGTTACAGTAATAGGAGAGATATAGTGTGATGTGAAGGAGCTTTTGTCAGAAGGCTTCTGGCGTATATTGTTGATTTGGGTAGATTAGAATATTGTACTATCGGAGGGATTGAATATTAAAAAGAAATACTCGCCCTGTATTCCAGTAAGCGCATTATTTGATGTATTGTAGAAGTAGTTAGTACTTGCGGCAAGGGGCGTACCTGTGGAGAACTTTCCACTTATTAGAAGATTTATAAAACATTCTGGAAGATATGAGTATTTTAAGTACTTATTGTCTGTGCTTAAACTTAAGTTGAAATTTAGATCTAGTGATATTAGAGTAACTTTAAGATGACAGACTGGATGGGAAGTAGGATTACGACATACAAAATTACAAACAAGCATTCGCAAATAAACCATTTGTTTTGGAATTTTATTTCATGCTACATATTTTCCATATTAAAAGAAGAAGAGTTTATAAAGGGTGTAGCAGCGCAAAGATGGCAGTGCTCAGACTCCCAGGATGGTGTGCATTTTTAAGCGATTTTTTTTTCAAAATTCGCTATAGAATTTCTTTTATTCAATGTTTATTTGATTTTTGCGATTTTTTTAATATACTTATCAATCAAGCTTTCGAAAGAATCATCGCCATAATCTAGGGAGAGACCAGCGCAGTGCTTTCTATTTTTTCTAGTTTCAGCAGGCGTCTCCAATACATTTTCATAACTAATATGATCTCAAAAATACATCTTCAATCTTCAATTTTTTTATAAATTAAAAATCATATAAAAAGTTCCTATATATTCCATACAAAAAAAACAAGTAAAATGTGATTCTTTTTATTAGTTTCTTAAACGAGATGCACTGTATGAGTACATATCGTTACTTTCTAATTTATCATTGCTTACGCTAAGCCTTAAAGCAATAATGAATTATTTTCTCAAGGAGTGCGCGTGCACAGAACGGGAATTATTCACACCGCTATCTAATTAATACAATTTAGAGAAATTAGCGAATGAAACCTTTCCTTGCATATTAACTGTTCTCTTATCAGTTATTTAGAGTGAGATGTTTTAGATATTGGTGCCTATGAAAGTACATTTATTTCATTTCGTTTTCGTGAATAGACCACACTGCTTATGCACTCAACGTACAACGTTTGCTAGATCTATGAACATTTTACTACGAAAAGACAGTAGCGGAAATTAATACCCGAGGTTAAAAATGGCGTATTATTTTTATTTTAGGGGTCGTCTAAGGAGATGAAGATAAAACATGAAAACGTATATGTTGCGCACTAGTTATTCAACTTTGCTTCACTGGATGAGTGATAAAAAGATCGAATATTCTATTTATTGGTTACCCATACCATTATGGAATTAGCGAAACGCACACCATTTTTAACAGCAAAATCCAAAAATGCAAAATTTGAAATAATTTAAAGTTTCAGCTACCATAAGGAATCTCAGGAGCATTAAACTTCAAAACTTTCGAATTTTTGAAAAATAATATGTTAGAACTTCATCTTTTCGGAACATTTTGATGAAAATATTTAACGATACTACAAAACCTCCAAAGGGTTATCGTAAAAACACGAAACCTTGTTTAAATGATCTTTTCCAGATTTCTACACATTCTTCTCAAAACAAAAAAAAAACCTTAACTTGCGTGTAGGATTTCTCAAAAATCATTAATTAGTTATGAATTCCATGCGCATATTCAAAACAAGCTTCTTTTTTAACTTATACATTAATTTGTTGAAAAATTATAAACAGAAGATTTTTATATGAATTTTAATTGGTTTTTTTTTTTTTTTTTTTTTTTTTTTTGAAAATTTTAATGATTATTTTTTTTCCCTTAAAATTTCAGAATTTTCTCAATAACTGTATTTAAAAAAATTGTCCTTCAAATTTTCAAAAAAAGTACATACGAGTATAACTTCAAAACTGAAAAAAGATTTTCTTCCAAACAATAAAGTTTTCTTTAAATTCTGGGCCACGGTAGCCTAGTGGTCAAAGTCGTGGACTCGCAACCGGCAGTTTTCGTTCATTCGCGGGTTCGATCCTTGGTAGCCAAAGACCTGCCGTGTAGCCAGGGTTGATGCATGTTAAATCTGTTTGGGACCCAAAGTCCTCCCGTTGGCGTGGTGTGGATATTAGGAGAGGGGGGTGCCAGCTCAGGTGTCGTCCTCGTCACTTAACCGTGGTTCAAAATTACGAGGTCCGTCGCCAATAGCCCTCTTGTTGCTTCTAGTGCGACGTTAATAAAAACTAAACTAAATTTCTATAAATTCTGATGCATGTTGTACTTTTGAATCCCACTCACAGTAAAAAAAAAATGATTCTCGTAATTTTGAAAAAGTGTTCAATTTATAGTATTTTTAACTTCTTAATATTTTTCAAAACTTATATGAAAATATGAGAATTAATATAAATATGTATGTGCTTCTTATGCAGTTCGACTGACAAATTTCTCTCTGATTTGTTTCATTGTAAATTATGTCACATGCACTGTTAATAGTTAAGAGTTTTGAGACCTCTTAAATATTGATTAGGGATGGAATGATCAACCGAATGAAATAGTTCCGGTTCTTTGCCCCTTCTTTTGAGGGATTTCTTCTTCTTTTTTTCTTTTACGGGATCTACGACTCCGATGTCCCTGAAAGATCTTTCATCTCTCCCATGGGATTATTTGTCTTTGGTAATCGATGGTGATGAACACTTGGAATGTCTTAGCCATCTTTCTCTAATTTCGGCCATCCTCCTTGTCAGCCTATACTTAACTCTCTTTTTTTTTTTTTCCTTCACATTACATGTAAATCACAAATTTAATTTTAACAATTATTTGCATAATTTTCTTGATTGCTTAATAATTAATTATTGTTTGCATTAATTTGGTCAAAGGTTCACGCACCAATAACATCAGGGAACAAGTCAATTCTGTACATCCATTGCAGTGCAAAAACTGGTGTATTTTTTTTTTCTTTTTATACATTTTATAAACAAGAAATTTATTCGATGTCTTACAATAAGCAACAGAATGCACACATTAGCCAAAAAATCAATCACAAACTCAGAGATAACTTTAAAATTGTACAATATGAAAATGGAATAAATTCGAGCTTTCAAAATCGGCCTTAAATATAAAAAACAATTATCAGGTATACGTGAATGTTCGAATATTTACATTAAATGACAATACGTTCTCAAGCATTAGATCTTTAATTTTCATTTAAAGTTTAATCTCTTACGTATCTAAATTTATACGCCATTACTTGTAAATTATTCGCCCTTCGAGAAATTGTCACTCTGAATCAAATAACACTTACAGCTCTCGCTTTCTAGAAGAAACAGCATAAATAGAAGATTCGTCTCGCAAAGAACACTTTACAGCTTCTATAATCATATAAGCGAGAATATCATTTAGAACGATAAATTTCTCAAGTTCTTCTAGTTGTAGACTTTGCATAAGTTCTGTCTGGTAGATAAATTTAATAGAAACTCTGAAAATCACATTTGTACAAAATGTAGATCTCTTAAGTTACCATTATAACTTTTTAGATGACTATGTAGCTTACTAAATAAAATAAAATATATAACGTAAACGCTATTTATAAATGTTATTTATGTTACAATAAATTTTAAGAATTCAGCTCTGTCTGAAAAGTTACAATGGCGACGAAATTTGTACATTAAAATTGAGAAAAAGAAAAAAGAGTTTACTTCATTTAGCATGTAAAGATTAAAATGTTTATTCTAGAAAAGTAAACGAGTTCTTCGTAAATTAATTTAGCGTATTGCAGCAATAGTACATTCAGAATTTTAATATTCCTTAAGTGAACGTTTTGATATTCATTTTCTAACAAATTCATTAATGTTCTACTTTATTTCCAGAAACTTCAGAATTTTTGAAAATGTTATTACAGTTATCTTAATAGAGTAATTCTTTAAACTTAGTATCGTAAACATTCAGTTCGTTGCACAAATGTCAGTAATTATTAATCGAGAGAAGTTTTAAATTAATTGTACTCAGAGACCTAAAGAAATTATTTCAAAAAATATTCTGTCTCATTTTCATTTTCTATTTTGATTGTGATTGAATTATTTAGCGAAGCACTAAAACGAAACAATGGCTTATAGGCTAGGAACTTGTTTGGTTGGGAAAATAAATTGCTTGGAAATCATTACGAAAGTAGGAACTAGGAAATCATTACGAAACAGTAAAAGATGTGTTTTACAGACAGCGGCAAGAATTTTTGATAATCTTGTTTTGATTGCACCATTTGTTGTTACGTATTAAGTTATTGCTGCAGGGAATTTGGAAAGGAGCGTTTGATTGGAACAAAGAGTTATCTCAGGATTTGAGGCAAAAATGAGTTAAGTGGTGCAACCAAACTGAAAATTTAAGTGGCTTTACCATTCCGAGATATGGTTCCGGATTGTAAGAACCAGAAAATCGAGGTACACGTGTTTTGTGACGCTTCACTATGTGCTTACGGATCAGTGGTTTATTTTAGATATTGTGGAATTGGTAAGAATTATAGAGTATCCTTTGTAATGTCGAAGAACAGAGTAGCGCCGTTAAAGAAATTAACACTACTGCGATTGGAGTTGACGACCATGGTGGTAGGTGTTAGAATTGGGAACTATCTTAAGAATATTTTCAAAAAGGAAATCGGAAAAATGGTATTTTGGAACAATTCTTCTATTGCATTACATTGGGTAAAGGGAAGTGCGAAAAGGTTGAAACAGTTTGTTCCCAATCGGGTTGTGGAGATTCAGGAGAGATCGAGTCCGAGTGATTGGAATTATTGTTCATCGGAAGATAATCCAGCAGATTTATTTACGAGAGAGGTTTCTGCTGAAAATTCGGTGTTTAACGAAAAATGGTGGTTTGGTCCAGCTTGGCTTCTAAAGGGTAGTGAGAATTGGCCTAAATAATTGGTCAAAGGGTCACAAGAGATTGACAGTGTAGAATTACAAAGAGAGCAAACTAAGAATCCTGTTAAAAGTTTTGTAGTTCAGTTGGAGTTAGTGGAGCAGCTTTGGAATAAGTTTTCATTTTGGAGTAAGTTGCAGAGAGTTGTTGTATTGTGTTTGAGGTTTATTAGAAATAATGGAGGGGATGATAATTTGACTCAATGCTTAGATACAATTAAATTTGAAGAGTGGCTTGAGACTATAATTAAAGGAACAAAAATTTAAATTACAAATATTTGCATACATACAAGCTTTCACTGGATGAAATCGATGGTGTTTGTAACTCGGAATCAGGAAATGATTCCGAGAGATAGGATAATCAAATTATGTACACCTGGAAGAAATGATGGTTAAAATACATTTCACTTGATGGACGTCTTTATTTCAATTTTGTGGTCAAGCTGTTTGGCTTTAAAGGTAGTTTTCTGCCACATGAGCAGATATCTTCACCATCCAGAATGACTTGGTGCTGATTAAGGACGGCAACTTGTCACCACTTAAGTGGAAAATGGCAAGAGTAATTCAGACTTATAAAGGGACTGGTGACAGAATAAGAGCAGTGAACTTAAAAACTGTCTCAGGTGAAACGAAGAGACCAATCCATAAACTGGTCAGACTTCCTGTGAACGATTGATTTATATTTTATTCCACTTATTTTCGGTTGATGTTTCACTGATTTATGAAAATTTGTGTACTATTGTGTTATAATTTGATATGTTTTATTTTTTAGTACTGTGCTTAGTTCTATTTGTAATTCGATTGATGACAGGGTCAGGGGGGACCAGTATGTTACGACCCCCAAGGTATTGTGAATAACCAATGTGATAAAAATGTTACGCCGATAGATGGCGCTGTTACCAGTAAGACCAGATTGTTACAAGATAACACATTTTGTAGTCAGTGTACAGAGGATTGTTCAATAAAGATGTTGTGTGTGATAGAGTGATCTTAATTGCACTCTAAATCTGGAGTTAATGTCATTCCCCACAAACAATAAATAGGTTGGGGTTAGTACTTACAAAGACTTTTTTTCCCTCAGAAGTTATAATTGTAACACCAGCAGTTGGTACTATCCCATAACTAATATACATGACTTTGATTGGTTGATTATTAAAGTCACCTTAGAAGAAACACGCTAGATATTAGTGACAGACCTTTTAATTTCGACAACTATCAAGTAACGAAGACGCCCCATGTGGGCTGTCACTCCACTCAAAAAATTTCTGGAGCTCGTTCCAATACATTTAACGGTTGAATCCTCGTTTGATGGGGCAACTCAATTTTTTGGGCGATAAATTGTTAAGTTGGTTACCATGCCAAATTGTTTATAGCAACCCTATAAAATCTTTAAAAGGATATTCGAAGCTTTGTTTATTCTTTTTTTATGCTGGATTGCATACGAACCTTGTTTATTTATGAAGTATTAAAACAATTTTTGAAAATGGCTAGTCTGTTGAAAACGTTAAAGTTTAGTGAATCGTTTAAATAATTTCTTTTGTGAAATCATCATTAACAATTTGAAAAAGAAAATCATAATTAACAATTTGAATGCTATCATTTTGAAAAAAATACTTTGTATATCGTAAGATTTGTTTCGTATGGAAGATGTGGTCAGCTAAAAATCGTACGTTGAAGCCTTGAAAATGGGTAGTTTTGAATTATTTCGTTCTTCCAAAAGGAAGAAAAATCCACATTTGGAAAGGATTAGAAACTCGTAAGAAATCGATTTGAAAGTAGTAGTTTAAATAGGTTAAGATTTTTATAGTGAACGTGGTTTGCAGACAAACGTTCTGTCGAAAATGGATCGTTTTGAATTATTTGGTTTTCCCGAAAGGGAGACAGTCGGTTCTAAGAAATCAATAGAAATTCTAATAAATTGCTTTCAATGCAGTTGCTTGAATATTACGAGATCGGCAACTATTCACCTGCTGTGGGTGCAGATATTTTTTCTGAATAAGGTCAGTAAATTTTATCCGTTCGTTTACCAGATGTTTCCTTTTTTTTATGCTATGCATTTTTGCTTGTCTACTATACAACTGAAGTTCTAAATGCCATTATGCTATTTCATTTTAATGGTTTTCAGTTTGGAGGAATTCAATTTTCCGATTAAGTGCTTTGCTGTTCGAAATCACCTTTTTTCATATGTTCTGGAATGTTTCCTTTATGCTTATAAGGAATTTTCAGGAGTCCTTTACTGATTTCTACATATCCCTTCTTTCAATCAAAACTTCCATCTTATTTCAAAATTTGTCTTCCAGACAAGATGATTTCTACATTTCCTTTCTTTCAGTAAAAACGCTAGCTTACTTCAAAATTTGTCTTCTGCAGTCGATGCCATCTTTTTTTCCCCGCTTCTAGAAGCTTCAGGTTTGAAATACCCACTTTGGCATCATCTTGGCGCTATTTCAAAATTTCGCCAAGCGGCCCCATCAAACTAGGACTCAAACAACGTAGCGTAAATCGACCCCCCCCTACACGATGGAATTTTTGTGGCACCGGAACGCTATCTGAAAACACTAACTCCCAAGATTAGTTACCAGTCTCTGAGCTATTGAAACTCAATAAATGTCTAGTAAAAAAAAAAGGTGGAGGGAATCAGTTAAGAAATTCAAAATAGTTTTATTCCATTCAAGAGAATGATCATAAAGCAACTAGTATTATGAATGTGGAACAGTAACTAACTCATATTCTCAACCAAACATATTATACAATTTTATTTATCTCACAAATAAGAATATAGAATCTAAGTCAACTTTTGTACAGTGTGTACAATTACATGTCAGCTCTCAACTAGTCATTCAATATATACATGCAGCAGTATAGTATGCATAACAATTTCGCAAACCTTCATACTTATTTCCTCGCCTATCTTGTTACTTCCTATTCCCTTCAATCATTACATAGAAATGCTAATTTATATAAATCACGGTTTATTCACAAGATGCTAATAAACAATCAGTCAGTTATTTATAAGGCAAAGTTCTTCATTAGAATGAAGTCAGCTATTCATAAGGTACGATTCAATATCAGTTCTCATTTGATTACATAACATATTCATGCATCGTGTGCATAATAATCTTGTCAGCCTTCATTAACACGATATTTCATTATTTCCTAATCGCTTTGCTTCTTACATAGAAATACTAATTCATATTTGTCATGGTTATCCTCAAGACGACTACAACTGAGTCGAGTGTCATGGTCATGATCTCGCGGTTAGCGTTATTTCAGTCGAAATCGTCGGTTCGAGTCCTGATTCCCCAACAGACCCTCCCACTATGGGAACCGAGACATTTTAAATCTGGTCAAACTCCAAGTTCTCCAGTTGGTAGAGTTTGGAAAATAAAGAGAGGGAGGTGCGGCTTAGGGTGTTGTCCTCATCACTTGATCAAGGTTTAATCCGGGTGATGCTTCTGCTGCGACTCTCCTCAACAACAACGCCAGAAATCAAGACGCCACACTAACTAGCCAGAATGGGACGTCTTCTTTAGCCTAGTTGGTAAAGGCACAACAAAAAGCGACCGGTCAACTTTTCTTCGGACCTATTGGTCCAGGATTCGAAACACCGCTGCTGACCCACCAAGGTCATCAACTTTCTCCTGCTCTACGGGATGGAAAACTTCCCCTGATTTTTAGGAGTAAACGTCCTACTCCCAACTCTTAAACTCGACGTTAATAAACAATTAGTCAGTTATTCCCACGGTTAAATTTTTATATTAAATAATTTAATAAGTAGCCTGAAAAGTTAGTTAATGTCCCTTTATAACACGACCGAAACAAAGCTGGAAATGAGTCCGCGTGCATGACCACTCAGCTACCGGTACCGTTGATTCATTATGTAAGATTGCACATTCTACTTCACCGATTCTTTCGGGGAAATCACGTCCATTTCAGAGAGCGTTTTATACAAATGTGGTAGAGCGGAATTGTGAATTGCATTTTATAATTTTGTATACAATAACGTTCTTAGATGGAATTTAAACTTTTCAATCTCAATAATAAAACAGAAAAAGTGTGTAAACAGGCTTGATATTTCATCTTACACGTAGCGAACTATAAAAGATAATATGAGCGATTTTTTTTTACGTTATATTTATTAAATACATGTTTTCAAACGCTTTTGATGCCAATTTCGCATTATGTCTCAAATTAGAGACGATTAATTCTGAACTAAATATGCAGATGTGTTCTATGGAAATCTAAACATCAAATCATTCACTGGTAATACACATTCCAACTAATAAAAAAAAATATCTTGCACGGATTTTTTTAAATATTTAATTGACGTTTTTTTTTTTAAAAAAAAATTACTTTAACTGGGTTTTTTTAAGAAAACATTAATTTTTTAAGTTTTTTTTTAAGTTTTTTAAACACGACATTGCTTCTTCCATCTCAATAACAAGTTCCCTTAAGATTTAGAAAAATAATAATATAAAACGCTCAAATAAATTCAATAATATAACACCATGCTTGGTTGACAAGATTGGGAAATTTTTCAGGAGAATTTTTATGACTTTACCTTGTATATAATGACCTAAGAATGATAAAAAAAAATATTAACAAGACCCTTTATATCTGTAGTACAAAGGAATGAAAATAAAACCTCATAAATAATTGCTAAGTAGGGAATGTTTCTAGTATCTTGTTACGAGTGTCATACTTCGATACCAGACATAACAAAGGGTATAAACATTGCAATTTTGTTATTATAAGACGATGACATCGACCGTTACCACTACTATTTCCAAACTTCTTTATCAAACCTAAATTTCTTGTAACGAACCAATCCCATATGTCCCAGCTGGATCAATACAATTTGTAAATTCACCAATATAAAAACATTACCTTACTCGATTTTTATTACGCACTTTTTCATAATTATCCCATCTATCGGCCATTTTAAATCTCCGTGAACGTAGTATTAGACCTATAGAATTATTAATACCGTCCTCAACTCTTTACTATTTTATCTATTTGAATGCAAAAAAGTGTGTCCAAGAGAACAAAAAATAATCAAGGGTTGTTTTTTTCAGGAATTACATTTTCTCTCCAAGTTATGAATAGTTTACCCATTTATTCATGATTCTTTTGTGAGTTTCCCTGCCTTTAAAAAATATTTTACATTTTTTTCGAAAATCGAGGAGAAAATATAATTCCGCAGAAACCTTCATAATTTTTGTTCTATCGGATGCTCTTTTTTCATTCAAATACATAGAACAATACAGATTTGAGGACGGTAGTAGAAATTCTATAGAATTAGCATCATGTTTCCGAAATCGAAAGACAGTAGAATTATATAGTCACGCTTCTAGTATTTGCTGACATATTAAAATAAGGGACCCTCCGCAAAAACTTGTGAGATCTTGAAAAAAGACCCAACTTTCATACAATAAAATAATTTATTTAATTATGTTTATGTCATTTATTACATTGCGCAAATTGGTATAGGAAGTAGTTTGTGAAAATGATAATAATAAAATTATATTATTACAATTAACACATTTCTATCACACATAAAAATTGTTAATAATTTAATTAAAATATATAATTTTCCATATACTTATAAAATACGGTATAGAATGCAACTTACCGGAATTTGCTTACAATATACGATTTTTATTTCATTTTCTTACATATTTTATTGCAATTTCATTGATAATATAACCATAATTTAGTTCTTAGGATAATTTTGATATAATAGATAAAACGGGTAATGAAGTAAATCGATCTTAACTAATGCTAGATCTTAAATAATTTTTTTTATTATTTTCAATGTCGAGAAAGATCTATCTACAGATGTGTCGGTTACTGCTAAGTTTAATGTGTTATTCAAAAAACATTAGAAAAATTTAGGTTAAATTTAAATAAGTTTTCTTATATAAATATTGTAATATTTGTTATGGTGTTCTGGAATACAAAACTCGAAGCGACAGATTTGATTATGTTAAATAAATCAGCATAATCAAAATTTTCTTACAAATTTGTAATATATATTCAGATTAAATCCAAAAAAAAAGGTAAAAACATTTTTTAAACATGATTTTATTTAAAGATGGAATGAAAGACAAAAATATTTTTCACTGAAAAATAATACAGGGTGTTTTGAAATTCCTGCGGTTAAATTTTAAAGGATGATAGAAAACATATGAACAAGCAATTTCACCATACAATGCACAGACGGAGGGCAATCGGTGAACTGCTACACTTTGCTGTAATGTAAAACATAAAGCGTGAGTTTTCTTACACATCGTCATTTCTACCGTGGATTTCAGGAGGCATAGCCTTTTCCTGATTACTGTACAATGTCGTGCCTCCAGAAACCCACGGTAGAAATGATGATGTGTTAAAAGATTGAGACGATCAATTAAAATATCTTGGCAATTAGCGATAAATTAGGTACTGTAGCTACTTACTTGTATATGAGATTAAAAGAAGTAATAACGTCACAAAATTTTTTAAGTCATATATTATTTTACCTTTCAAAATATCATTTTTGTACCTTTTGTCCATAGCTGGATTTAATATCTTCCATTTATGTTTATTTTATTATTTTAGTCTGAAATCTTACGACTAAAAAATACGAGTGCGTGAACTATATGTGTGTGCAGAATTTGAACTCAATTGGAAGTTAAATGCAAAAAAATTAATGCAATTCAATGCTTATAAATTCAGTCTCTTCTTGAGTATTTATCATACTACTATATCGTCTTCAGAGTTATACCCGTAAACAAAATGAAACATTTTTTTTAAATTTTGCATGAATTCAGTTGGCTGTGAGAGGCTTGTGCACTGGAACTGCTCAAAGTTCTCCAGATCCATCCCTGTTGAAATAAAACAAAAAAAAATCAATTTATAATTTCACAGAAATCTGAAGAAAAATAAAAAGATTTTTCTATCAGCACTCTTTCCGGTTATATTATTATTAATGTAAAATGATCATAAGAACCTCTTATTTAATAAACATTTTGTCAAACTTTTTTTATTTCTCAATTATGCAGATGTAATTTCATATGTATTATCAATTTATCAATTGCTCTAAAACTTTTAAGTAACTAAATACTAGTATAAATTTTTAGAGAACATTACTAAAAGCATTTTCTTTTGTTAGGAAAATTTTTATAATAATTTTTTAAAAAAAAAAGTTCTTAGAAACTAACTTTTCTAGATATTTTAACTTAGTGGATTCCACACTTTAGAAAATATTGTCAGTTGATACTAATTACTTAAAATTTAAAAGTGTTTTATGAAATATTTTACAGTTTATTTCAATGACATATCTTGTTAAGAAAGAATAGCCGCATTTCTTTTATTTTAATAAAATCTTGAAATTATTGAAACATTTAATATTAATTTTTCATAAAAACATAAAAATTATATTACGTTACACAATAGTCTTCAATAATGAAGATTCGAATAAATAATCTGTCACAAAAAAAAACACTTTCCTTAACTCACACATTTTTTTCATCTCATTATTTTATTATAAATTAAGCACACATTATTCAATATATCATAATATTCATTCGGTTCATTATCACTGGAATATTATGAATTAAGTATTGATCAAAAAATAATGCTTTCATATGTGAGAGAATCTTATTACCCATCTCGTCAGTCATCTTAAATGTTACTCTAAGCAGATAATCTGGGTTTCAATTTAAGTTCAAGTGCAGACAAAATAAATAAAATAGACACTTATCTTTCAAAAAAAAGTTTATAAATCCTCTAAGGGGTACTATCAAACAATTTAACCTTTTTCATCCACGAGTACTGACGTCTTCAATAACATACCAAAAATACGCTTTCCGGAATATGATGCAAGTACATCCTTTAAATATTCAATCAACGGGACAGCGTTGGGTCCTTATCTCACCAAATAAATCATACATGAAGAAATACTTCCGAGTATATCATATTATCACCCATCCTATTTCTATAACCTTATTATTATTATTTCAATTTAATTCCCTGTCGAATTTGTACAACTCAATTACATCTTTTCATTCCATTCTGAAACTTGCGTTCTAGTTTATTAAGACGAAGCAAGAAACTTAAATAGAAAAAAAAACCAAATGTTAGTCACATCAATCAGCTCATAGTTATCCTCTGCCTCCCTTCTCTTTCCTTTCAATTCTGTTTTACTTATGTATCCCTACCTCTAATTCAATTCATTCCGCCTTTTATCTTTATCTGATTTACCTAATCACGTTTTATTTTGGTTGACAAGGAGTTGTTATTTTGCTCAATTCAAATTACCACAAAGTCTCCGAGGTTAAGGAAGAGAAAACTAAGAATAGCTCAAGTATACTTCCCACTGATTGAGAGAAGGTTAAACAAAAATTAAATTTTTCAGATGCATTAAAAGTATAGTTATTTGTACGAAATATATTTTCAGAACTAAAAATTAAATATTATTTCTTTATTCTAAATGAAATCTAGCAAGTGAAAAACATTGAGCAATTAAGAGTAATCCATTTCAAAATCAGGATAAATCAGGGTCTTGATGAAATGAAACTGAGATACAGAAATTTATGTTGACTCTAATTAATTACCTTCTGTCTAATAATGAGCAGCTCGTATGCAATTTCACGCATCTCTCAAATTGTTGTCATGTATTCAATTCAGTTTATTATCAGTGAATATATTACGTCAATTACCGATGTTTGTGTCAAAGATAATTAGATATTCACAAGTTGTAATTTATTTTGTTATCAACCTTCCTTCCCTACTGAAAAAATTTACGTTTTATCTGTATGAACCAGTTAGACACAATGGGGTTTATATTTATTCTAGGGCACAAAAAATATTTATACAGATTTATTTCATGTTTTCGTGTTTATTAATATAGATAACTTTTTTTCTAGATCTTTCACACATGCTCTCTTTTTTTTTTTTTTTTTTTTTTTTGTTTACCTCCTCATTTATCGTCCAAACTCTTGTTTATATATACAGTGAGCTTTGTTTAGAATTTTTAAAGGCTTGAAAAGCATTAAAAATTTCTTAACAATAAAATTTTTAAACTTCATATGCAGTATCCTTAGTACATTTTTATGATAAACATGATTTACAATAAAGAAAATTGCTAATCATGAAGCGATTGCTTTTTTAACCATTTCTTTGTACTTTCCTCTTTTATGTGTTTTAATGCTTTCTGATTTTTCATCTGCTGCAATTCCTTCTGTTTTGTCAGTGTTTCATTTTACTTTCATCCTATTACTTTTGTGAAGTCAAGTCAGTTTCTTCGTAATTTAATTATCTGCCATGGGCCCTTCTACTCAAACATGGTACTTCTACTCTCTCGAATGGCACTTAACTCATCCCTTCTTAATTAGAATCAACTAATAAAGTCTTAGCTTACTAATTCCCTCACTCTGATTCAACACTTCTAAAAAACAGCTGATTTTTATCTTAATATTTTAACTAAGATTCTTGGCTCACCAAAAGAATAGCTGCGATGCTTAAATTCTGGTCACAAATATTTATCTGCCTGACGTTGTCTTCAATCATCCTTCCATTTTTCTTTCAATTCTATTTAATCAATATATATCTCGTTTCTAATTCAATACAATTCATTTCTGTCTTCATCTAATTTACCAAATCACGTTCCATTTGGGTTGGGAAGAAATTATAATGTTATGCAATTCAATTTCCTATAAAGTCCCTGAGGTTAGTGAAGAGAAAATTGTGAATAGTCTTTAATCGCAAATTCTTTTTAAAAAATGGAGTCTTTAACAGCTTGTTTGATTGTAAAAAGGTTTAAAATGTAAAAAAAATGGCATTTAATTCAGCCGGATCGATTATATTGTAGAATAAACACGCAGACCATCTCCTTATTTAACTCTTGTGTGTATACGCGTCTAATCTAATTTACTTATAGTGTCTAGTCCACCCTTAGTGCATTATAATCTAAAATTATATTTCGATCCCTTCCCTTTCCAGTCTGAAATTCTAGCCACATGGGGCGTAGTTGAAAAAGGAATTATCTATTCATTATTTTTTGGTAAATATGTAACAAGAATCAAATCCGGTTGAAAACCAAATAATGAGTGTAACATTGGGTTACTCTCAATTTTTCTCTTCATTAATCTCGGGGACCTTTTAGTAATCTGAGTTTCATTAAGAAATGTTTTTAGCCAACCAAAATAAAACATTATTAGATAAATTAGACGATGTTAAGAAGTGTATTGAATTCAGTTAGGGTATATAAGCGAAAAAGAATTTGAAGGGAAAGAGAAGGGAGACGGAGGATAAAGACAAGCTGATAGAGTTTGTAAATTAGAGTGAATCGTTGCGAATAATCGTTGGATTGAAAGTAGAAATGACTCCTGATAAGAATAATAAGAGTTGAATTCATTATAATTTAGAAGTGCTTGAATCGGAATGAATGATTTGGTAAGCTAAGATTTTATTATTAAAACTTAAACTAAAATTAACTGAGTTAAAAGGGATTCGAGTGAGAGTGGTCTTGCACATTCATTGATAGGTAATAAACTATGTAGCCTTTCTCTTACGTATCTTCCATTGGAGTTTTGAATTTATTGACTATTCATTTAGACTTTAAGGTAGCTGTGGAGTTAGATAATGAAGGGCGGCCGTTACATGAGGAAAATATCTTTTTATCATGTGCCATCTATATCCAGTGTTATACGAACTGTGCAGATCATTCAAAAATACTCGATTTCTTTCCCTATGTATTTCTATTAATAGTATGGGTGGATCAGCCACAGTGGAGCAAAATATGATTTGCTTTTGTTGTTGTTTCTAGGGGGGAGGGAATCGTTCCACTAGAAGAATCAGTTATCAACTAACAAATTTATCTGTTTCAAGAATGCATAAGAAAAATAAGGTTATTCGTAAAGATTAGACAAAAGAAAACAAATAATTTATAAATTTCATATTCGAATTTTCTAAAAACTTGATCGCTGAGAAACAAAAATTAAGGATAGTAAATTTATGTAAATAAAAACTGTAACATGTCAAACTTTTTTATTCTATTTTTAATAAACATTTTATTTCGGAATGTTAAAACAGCAAATATTTTCAATTAGAAACTTTTGAAATCATATTCATGTGCTCTTATTTATAGATATTTGAATATAAATTAAAGACTGGGACGAATATTTCAATACGAATTAATGAATGATTGCTCTTATGATTCGATTTTTTTTTCGTGATATTTCAATACATCAAACGAATAAATTTGCCTCTATAGTGCTTTTACTAGTTTATTTTCTTAATATGATTTGATACTACATTTATTCTACAGTTAATGTTCCGAAAATTTGAACAAAAAGAAATTTTTATATGTCCGAATAATCTAATTATAATACAAAAGTATTATTTTTTAAGATATTCTTCTTTTATTTTTAAAGATATTCTTCTTTTATTTTTAATGGTATTCTTCTTTTATTTTTAAAGATATTATTTTATTTTTAAAGATATTCTTTTATTTTTAAGCATATTCTTCTTTTATTTTT
>BMAW01072812.1:420701-435789 GCA_019974015.1 Nephila pilipes
CTTATGGTCCTGAAACGAATCACCATTCCATGCACTGGAGGAATGCTTCGCAGAGTGCAGACGCTCGAAGGAGCAAATCAAAATTCAAAGTAATGATGGTTGGGGGAGGGGGGTTCGATATTCGTGGGGTTGTGTACTTTCACAGAGTTCCTGAAGATCAAACTATTAATCAACATTACTTCCTTCCCGTTCTTGATTAACTTCTTGAAAGAATAAGGGCGAAACGACCCAAATTGTGGAAGAGCAAGTCATTCCGCGTTTTCTGTTGAGAGGTTTTTATTCAAGTACAGCATACCAGTGTTAGTCTCTCCGCCTTATTCGCCGGATCTTGTACCATGCTACTTCTATCTGTTTCACAAGGTGAAATCTAAATGAAAAGGAACAAGCTTTGAATCTGTTGAAGCTGTGAAAGAGAAAGCGGCAGACGTCCTGAAGGAGCTGATAGAAGACTTCAAGCACTGTTTCGAACAATGGAAAATTATGATTTCGTAAATGTAATGTTCATTTTTTGGAATTTCTCCTATCGTTCTCAAATTTATGCGGTTTTACTTATTTGAATGCAAAAAAGATGCATGCAAAGAAGCAACAAATAATAACAGTTTCTGCGGAATCATATTTTTCCACTTGATCTTTGAAAACATTTTAGAATATTTTTAAAGACCAGAAAACTCCCACAAACGAATCATTAAAATTGGAGTAGAAAATTTTTAAAATTTATAATTCCGCAGAAGCCAATATTTTTTGCTTTTTAGATGCACTTTTTAGCAGTCAATTAGATAAAATAGCAAAGATTTGAGGACAGTAGTAGAAATTCCATGGGGTTAGCATTATGTTCACAAAATCAAAATGGCCTCTATACCAAAGCTTTAAGCGGTATTCTCAAGCGAAAAAGGCTCCCGTCAATTAACCATTTTGAATTCGTAAGCGTAACATTAATCCTGTAGATATAAAAATGAAAGAAAAAATTCCAGACTATTTTATCTGTCCGAATGAAATAAAGTGCATCATAAACAGCATAAGACAATGAATGTTTTTGTGGAACTCTGTTTATCTTCATATTATTTTAAAACGTTTTTCTGAATTTCACTTGGTGTGTGTGTGTGTGTCATCAAATTTTCGATCGTTAATTTAACCAACTTCCCATCAAGCTAAAACTCTAAAACCTTGGGAATCGTTCTCACTCGCCTAACAATGCGATATTTGGACATTTGCGACAAGTTTTAGCTAGTATTTTCTTCAATAATGCAGTTTATCCCAACCACTTGGCGCGATTTCAAAAATTGGCACCAAACTTGGCGATTTTTTTGTTTGGCTGAACGTTAAGTCCGTAAAACGGACCAGTTTAGCCACATTTGGCAAAATACTGGCAAATAATTCTTGTCGTCAAGGGTGGTTGGGTTAAACTGCATTGCAACCATTTAATTTACCGGATGAATTAATTAATTTTAGTTAGTTTTAACGTTTTTATGTATTTCATTTGGTGTGTGTCTGTCTGTGTGTGTATTAGTATGTCATCAAATTTTCTATCGTTAATTAAACTAACTTTCCATCAAGCTAGAGCTCCGAAATTTTGGAACCATTCTTACTTGACTAACAAAGCAATATTTTGATATTTGTGACCAGTTTTAACTAATATTTCAACAATTTTTTTTAATAAACTTTGCCACAATATAAAAACGTTGTTTTTAAAAACGTTGGATTTTTTTTATCTCAAATTATTTTTAAAAATATTTATCATGTCTTTTTTTATTATTCCTTTGCAAATTTTCATATCTTTAAGATACATTTAGAAATATATTCTCCAGTCGGAAAAAAAATGCAATTGAACAGAAATTTATTTTTTGTTATAATATACGATATATAAATATATACGATACACACGATTTGAGAAAAGAAATCAAAATGCTACAGCGATAACAAATTATTCCCGAATTCAAAGTGGTTGATAGACGGGTTTAATGAATCGTATGTTAGCGTTGCAACGATGGGTTCTATTCACAAATCTTCCCATAGCTAACTTTCTGGAATTACTTTCAGATTTTATATTTAAAATTCAAACTCCTTTCCAACAAAATGAAACGTAATTACGCAAATTAGATGGAGATAAGAAGGGTAACGAATTGAATGAAGGATAGTGATGTAAGAGAAATAGAATTGAAATTTAAAGCATATAGCTGATAGCCTAAGATCGATAATTATTAGTAAGTTAGAAGTTTGAGTGAATTTCTGCAGTTGGTCATCAATGATTAATTTTGGTTATAAATGAATGCTGGTGTTTGTACAAATGGTAATAGGAGTCGAACCCTCTGTATTTGAAAACGTCTCACTTATTACGACTGAAATGGGAAATTAGAATATTATAGTTTAATTTTAATACACATTTCAGGTGCGAGGAGGGTTATATGAGAGAGAGCGATCTTGAATGATCTGGGAAGAAACCCAATAAACAATGTTTGTAAGTTTCAAACATCTCTTCAATTGGATTTTTAACCTTATTTACCATTTAATTAATTTTACGATGACTGTAGATTTAAAGAAGGAGGGCTAAACATTACAAGGTAGCAATTAGAAGCAACACAATGATTACTACTGACAAACTTCGTAATTTTGAGTCCCAATCAAGTAATGAGAATGTTTTTTGAGCTAGCATCTCGCTCTGAAAATTTCCACACCATGATCACCGGAGGTCTTGAACCTTTGATAAATTAATGTACATGAGCCCCACTGCGCTATGAACTTTTAGTGGCACTTGGACTCGAACCCATGACTCCACGGATACAAGTCTGACCATGAGTTCGCGACCATGATCATTCTCTAAAGTATTCAAATCATTAGTCTCGAGACTGGGGAGGGGGATGAAAGTTTAGATTAGAGATTTCAAAATGAAAAAAAGAAATTTTAAATACCTGGAGCTTGTGAACATTATATCGAAGTGCAACATTATATAAAATATGAAATATGTTTCTAAATTCTTTGAAAATCAAAAATATTTTTAAAACAAAATAAAATATTCAATTGAAATAGTCTTTCGAAATTTATTGTTTCATTACATTTTCTGTGCTGAAATGTATTTTTTTTTTTTAAATTTCTTTACGTTAACTATAAATATATTAATCAGATAACATTATAGTTATACTTCTACTCTGTAAAAAATATTTAATATTTTTATCTTATTTGATATACCTTATTTTATTTACTGAAATACTAAAAATAAAGCAGAAAACACCAGCAAAGTAATGCGACTAAAATGCTAAAAGCGACTGTAAGCATGCTAAAAGTGCAAGATTCACTCGCAACTGTAACATTTATTAAAATAGAAAACACTGCTCAAAACTAGTAGTTGAGAAAATAAGATTATTAAAGTAAAACCAGTGACGTTAGAATTTTTATAGTACTGAACATCGGAAAATTTTTATACTTCGTTTTATGAAATATTACTATTCCTACAACAGCCAGTTCAAGTGCTAGCCTCTATCGCAGATAAGAACTCTCTAAAACATTTGAGATCGTATGTTGCTTTCTGTATCCTAGTATTTTGATAGTTATATTTGTGTAATATATATCTTCAGACATTTATATTAATATGTTTATTGCGGAAAAAGTAACACTGGAAGTACATGTCAACTATTTTTCGTAAAGTCTTAACATTTCTAACATACATCTGCAATGCTAAATACCTATATCTTGCTACTCAGTACTTATTTTCTAAGTATATATATTTAATTCGAATTTCAGTCTAAACTATAAATTTCGGATTTCGAAGTAACACAAAACTTCGAAATCCGAAAATATAAGCTTCACAACTCAAGAAACTATTTGATTACTTAAAACATACTACACTTTTTTAAAAATAAAAAAGATACTTTATATTCTGTATCTGCTCTTAAATCGAAAAGTATACTTTGGTTTGAAAAAGAATTAGATATCTATATTGAACTTTTAATTTTTGAGAATATTAATATTTTTAAAAGGTTTTCAACACTTAATACCTGTATAAAAGCAAAGTCCTTATATTTAAACATTCAGCGTGTTATGTACTTCTTTAGTATTTTTAATTGAAATGATGGACTAGCTGCATTTTTAATATTCTTTAACAATTTATTTCCAACAGACATTTAAACTTCATAAACATGTAATGCAGTTTATAATAAAGTAATATACACTGTGGGTTTCGTTTTTTAGGCTCTATTTATTACCCATGTTCTTTCTGTTTTACAACTTCATGTCGAATGACGTTTGTATAGGCATGCTCGCGACGCTGCTCTAGTGCGCATGCGCCACTACATCGTATCTCATAATTGTAGAAGTATGAACTTTAGTACAACTTTAAGGGGAGGTACAAGATGGATAATCTCTCAAAATTAGTATCGGAGTCTAATGCAAACATTGTTCAGAAGACATCAGAAGCAGTATTTTCAAAAACAGAATGAAAAGAAGCAATGAAATCTTTTATTCAAACAAATATTCCGAAATCTTAGGAAACATCACCACCATAGACATAATTTCCAACATGACAAAAAGCAGAAGATTGGAAATACTAAGCATTCGAATCATCAGCAAAATGATAATAACTCCCAGTCTTCTGCATAAATTCAATTTAAATGATAATGCAAAGTACCTGTAACTGTATCAATGATTTGGAACATATTCTTTTTAATTGTAATAAAAGAATCCCATAGAAGACACCTCCAGAATATAATCAAGATGTACCAACATCGCAATATTACTTTCAATTAACTTTTTAAAAAACTAGTAGCTAATAAATAACATTCTTGTAAAAGGTTAAATATTTTGATGTCCATTGAATTAAAAGAATATTTTAAAGGAGGTAACATTTTTTATTGCTCTACATCTCATAAAACCAACCAACAAATCAGGGGGAAGTAGGCCACATCAAGTAGGATCGATAATTTCTCAGGAACTTATAAAGGCAGGCAGCGTTGATTACGAGAGTGCTGGAAGGGATGTATCTGATTTTTCGTCATTAGATCAGTTGTTGCCTTGCTCGTAAAACTTTATATGAACAAAATTATTTCGCGAAATGCATTTACAGTATGGATTCAGTGATGGCAATGCACAGGCATCTCAACGACTGCGTGGAGAACGATTTTCACGGAGATAACAGGTCAATTGAAAAGTCCCCAGCCTGACACATAGATGACGCTACTAGAACTAAATCCATATGTATTTTAGTTAGCTCTAACCCTCAAAAGATGCGTGTATAAATTTGACAGCTGTCGGATCATTAGCTTGTGAATTATAGCATTTTGAGTGAAGCAACTTTTGTTATTGTGAAAAAAATGGACAAAAAGGAATTTCGCGTGTTGATAAAATATTGCTTTTTGAAGAAAAAAAATACAGTTGAAGCAAAAACTTGGCTCGATGCCGAGTTTCCGGACACTGCCCCAGGAAAATCAACCATCAAGGATTGGTATGCTAAGTTTAGACGTGGTGAAATGAGCACCGAAGACGGTGAACGCCCAAAAGAGGTTGTTACCGACGAAAACATTAAAAAAATCTACAAAATGATTTTGAATGACCGTCAATTGAAATTGAATGAAATAGCAGACACTCTAAAGATATCAACTGAACGTGTACATCATATCATTCACTAATATTTGGGTATGAGAAAGCTCTGTGCAAAGTGGGTGCCGCGCGAGCTCACTTTTGACCAAAAACGACGACGAGTTGATGATTCGGAGCAGTGTTTGAAGATGATCAAGCGTAATAAACCCGAGTTTTTGCGTCGATATGGGACAATGGATGAAACATGGCTCCATCATTTCACTCCGAAGTCCAATCGACAGTCATCCGAGTAGACTGCACACGATGACCCCGCTCCAAAGCGTGGGAAAACGCAACAGTTGGCTGGCAAGGTTATGGCGTCTGTATTTTGGGATGCGCATGGAATAATTTTTATTGACTACCTCAAAAAAGGAAGGACCATTATCAGCGACTATTACATAGCGTTATTGGACCGTTTGAAGGACGAAATCGTCGAAAAACGGCCGAATTTGAAGAAAAATAAAGTGCTGCTTCATCAAGACAATGCACCGTGTCACAAGTCAGTGAAAACGATGGCAACAAACCATGAATTGGGCTTCGAATTGCTTCCTCATCCACCGTTTTCTGGCCCCCAGCGACTATTTCCTGTTCTCAGATCTCAAAAGAATAATCGCTGAGAAGAAATTTTCGTCGAATGAAGAGGTGATCGCCGAAACTCAGGCCTATTTTGAAGCAAAGGACAAATCGTACTACAAAAATGGTATCGAAAAGTTGGAGGGTCGCTATAATCAGTGTATCACCCTTGAAGGGAATTATATTGAATAAAAAAAAACTAATTTTGCCAAAAAAATGTGTTTTACTATGGTAGGCCGGGTACTTTTCAATTGACTTGTTATGTACCGAACCATTGTTTGTTTTCGCATGTGCATTACAATTTGCACGAAATTGGGTTTTAAGTGACAGGCATAGTTATAGCATGCCACTAGTGACTTGTATGAACACAAAAATGTTTCGTTTGGTCAACATTGGATTGGACAAGATGTATCGGTCACTTAACCCCCATATACTCAGTATTTCAGCAGCTTGGATTTATTTCTTTTGGGAGCACTTAAAAATGTTATATTATGAAACATCTATCGAATCTAAAATGTATGTATATGGCTGCAAGAAACGTGCGTTGCTTCTGATATCCAAGTAAATGCAGTTGTTTTTGATCGAGTCCAAAAATTCATGATCTGAGAGGGATATTGTAACGTTAGGCTATTCGCGATTTTCCCTTAACCTCGGGGACTTTTTGGTAATTTGAATTGTATAAAATAATAATTGCTTGTCCTCCCGAATGAAATGCTGTTAAATAAATTAGGTAAATCTAAGAAGTGCCCTTAATTAAATTAAGGATTTTTATATAATTTGATATATAAATAAAAAAGAATTGAAAGGAAAGATTAGAGAGGTAGAAGATAGATAGCAGATGTAAATGTTGTAGATTTGAGGGAATAATCGTAATTAATTGTTAAAATTAATTGTAGTTGGAAATGACCTATGATCAGAACAATAGGAGTCAAATCTGTTATTATCGAGGCGTGCTTGAATCAGAATGAGCGATTTCGTAAATTATGACTTCATTATTTGTGCATAAAATAGGATTAATTGAGTTAAGAGGGATTCAAGAGAGAGGGACTTGGTATATTCTTTGATAGATAATAAAATATTTTGTAATGCTAAATGTATCTTTAGTTACAGTTTTGAACTTATTGACTATTTAATTATGCTTTAAAATGGCTGTAGAATCAAATAATGAAGGAAATATGTCACAAAATGCATGCATCGCTTATAAGGATGAAAACTTTGAACATCTGTCTTATTTTGGATTTGGAATAATTTGAAATAGGCAACGAATGCCCCTGGTAATCTTTGTCTTATAAAATCTAAACATTTAGTCTGCTAATTCAATAGAAATATTGGATGCATTTATTCTATTATAATTTGTACACATGCATTTCTATTCATTAAGTGTCCGCGGTAGCCTAGTGGTCATAGTCGCGGACTCGCGGCCGGCGGTTTTCGTCGAGTCGGGGGTTCAGGTCTTGTACTACTAAAGACCCGCCGTGTAGCCGGGGCTGATACACGTCAAATCTGTCGAGGCTCAAAGTCCTCCCTTTGGCATGGTATGGAAGTTAGGAGAGGGGATGCCAGCAGCTCAGATATCGTCCTCGCACTTGATCGAGGTTAAAAACTGCGAGGTCTATCGCCTGTTATGCTCATGTTACTTCTAGTGCGACGTTAATAAAACTAAACTAAACCAATTCTATTTTTCTAAGAGACACATCAGTATACATTATGTTTATTTATATTTTTACTCATTGCTTAAAAGAACTTTCATTATCAATTTTCTACTTATTTGGTCAGCTATCACACATTATTAAAACATGAGAAAAAATAGGAATTGAAAACTTCTTAAAGTTTGATATAAAAAGTGAATGTTTGGTAACGTCGCACTTAGAAACAAGTGAAGGGCAATTAGTGAAAGACCACGAAGTCTTAAGTACCAAACAAGCGACGAGGAAGACATCTGAGCGAGCTCCACACCCTCCAAACGTGATGATATTGGTCTACGGCATATTTAAAGTGAAGCGATTTGATACACGACTGATGTTTCGTGACTCGTGGCATCAGGACTCGAAAACAACACCAGTCATGAACTCGCGACCTTAATTACTCGACTATCTCAGTCGATATGTCCACTTAAAGACAATTGATTTAACATAATAACAGAGTGAGTGAATGTGAAAGTTATTGGCGCAAGAGCCAGATGCGGCTTTGCTGCGCCAAACATGATGTAACTCTTGTCTAGACGTGAAAAAATTGAAAAAAAGACAAAAATGGTTGACGACAAGGAGATAGAAGGATCACTATGGTAATCCGGGGGTGCGTCACCCGTGTTTACCAAAAAAGGTAAACCCCATGGGAAAGAAAAAGATCACTATGGTGCCTCGGGTTCATGATGCCCGTACTTGCCTGAAGAAAATAAATCCCTGAGGCCCCTGATATAATACCCAGGAGCAGGGTGCCCCCAGCGTCTGGGGGTATATTAAAGTATATTAAAACTGAGGCCATTTAAGTCGCTTCCATTTAGTCGCACCCATTTTAGTCGCTTCTTACGACATGCATGAGCTACAGTGGGACTTTTCTGTCATTCCTGATCACCACATGGGTCATATAATAACAGAATAAAATATATTTCATAAAATTAACATTACATATTCTTCATCAAAATGATAGCATAAATTAAAAACCTATAAGCATTAATAATCTATAAGCATTTCATTTATTTGCATAAATTAAAATATGTGTATAGATTAGTTTAGTTTTTATTGACGTCTCACTAGAAGCAATACGAGGGCTATTGGCGACGGACCTCGTAATTTTGAACCACGGACAAGTAACGAGGACGACACCTGAGCTGGCACCCCCCTCTCCTAACATTTACACCACGCCAACGGGAGGACTTTGGGCTCCGAACAGATTTAACGTGCATCAGCCCCGGCTACACGGCGGGTCTTTGGCAGCCAAGGATCGAACCCGCGACTGAACGAAAACCGCCGGTCGCTAGTCCACGACCTTGACCACCAGGCTACCGCGGTCCAATATGTGTAGAGATATAACATTAAAAATGTTTATATCTTCACAAGAGTTCTCCCTTTTCTTTGTATGTGCACCCAATTCGAATCTACGCAAAAGCTACAACAGCACCTGCAAACTTTATCCTCAACAATGATGGTGTTTCTTTTGCGAATTGAGTCACATTTCCTTCATTATTTTGTTTAATACTAGCCCGTACGCAACAAAGTTAATGGAGAGGGGGGAAAGATGTAATAAAAAAGGGAACCGAGAATTTAGAAATACCGAATTTGTTGACAAAAAACTTACCGTCCTCTAAAAAATTTACGTTCCCTTTTTGTTTAACAACTTTAACTATTGCAAGTGATGTGCAATAAAATAAAGGTGAAAGTGAAAACATGGGTAACATTAGAGTAATACAATGAATTACCGCAACTGGTGAAACCATGCCCAGTAGTGTCTCTACACTTACACATCTTACGGTAATTGTCTTAAACATATAAAGCAAGACGGAATGAGATTACTTCATAATTAAATGAGTTTTCTTCTCCAATCAAAAGCTCTGCTGAGGTAATCAGATTTAAAAATTCGGTTTTATTTCGTCGAATAACAGTTTGTTAGTATTGAATGAACAAGGAATGAAGAAAATTACATATATTTTACGTAATGTTTATTACACATACAGATATGTGTACGTAAAATGAAATTGATAAAAACATATTTAATGTAAAATATATGATATTGCTAATTTCCTGATCGTTTCTTAGTGTTAGATACTTAATTCATATTCATGATTTTAACACATTTCACTGTCAGTTTATTTATATGTTTATTTCTTTCAAAAAGTGTACAAAAGTCATTCAGGAAAACAATTTTTCACATGAATTTGTGGATGTAAATATCGTTAAAAGATCTTAAGCATATCTTGAATCACATACAGTTGCAAGAATCTGACATAAAATTATTGAACCTACGACCAGTTGAACATTTTTTTTTTAAAATTCGATATGAGATGTTTATACTTAATTAACATGTGCTAACATGTTCTTGTTTGGAGAAAATGGCATCAATAAAAATGCGTGGTGTTAGATTCAAAGGCTTGACATTATTATACATTATGATGACAATGATTACATTTAATTTGCTTAAAGTACTCGTATATTTACTTTGTTGAGATATGTTTAGTTTAATTTTTCATCGTCTAGCCTTATTAATCGTTTGCTCTTATTTTAATATTTAATTTAATAATCAATTTTCATGGCAGAATAATAAGTTTTAACACTTTTTTTATTATAATTGGCAACGCTTTTGTACTATCAAATGTTTTGCGTGTGAAAATAAAAATGCATTAGGAATTTAATGATGAAGTTATCTAATTTTGGTAGTAATTTCTTCTGTGGAGTTTTGGGCTTGAAAGTACGCTAATTTTACGCTAATTAATATTAATTTTAAAAAATTCTATTTCGAGAACTTTAGAGAAAAAAAAAAAACATTATCACATGTTAAAATGAAACTAGCTAAGCCAATTTCATTTTATTATATTTATTTTTAATATTTTCGATTGTCTGTTTTCTCTTTTATGATATAAAAAATACCATGTGGATCATTTAAAAAGCCCTTGTGTGTCATAGGTTCGTCATCACTAACCTACACTTTCCTTTCCTTTTATCAGTTAAAATGAACAAATTCATTCGAAGGCTTAATGACGTCATCCAAAGTCACAAATTATATTCTATATTTATACTTAGTTAATTCCAATCAATTTCGGAAGTCCCGCATATGAATGAGAATTGATGCAATCCATGTTGTAGAAAAGCTAACGAACAGCGAAATAGTATACAAGTTATTAATCCTGTTATTGTGAAAATCACTTTCCAACGATGACGTAAGCAGCCTCTTCTCTGTTTGCTCCCGACCCCTTTATTAGGTTCATCATCTTCTGAAGGCACACAATTGGATAAATAATTTTCCTCTTAATTGAGAAAATAAGCCTAAGCGAGGCCTAATTGCTTGTAAACCCCACTTTCAATATCTTTGAAACTCATTATTTTCCGAACAGTATTTCCGTTGTGGCGACTGTAACCGTAGCCTTGTTTACATAACCGGAAGGGATAGAATCAAGGATTGTAATAATTTTCTGCAGTTGTAATTGAATCCACTGGCGGATTGGAAGCCACTCGCCGGTAAGGTAATTTACGAAGGGGGTGTAAGATTTCGTAGCCACCGATTGGATTATCGTTTTTCTGGAGCACCCCTTTGTTGTGTGAATTTAGTTTCCTTGTTGCTCGTTAAGAGCAGGAAAGGTCAGAGGTAAATAAATATGAAATGTATTGCAAAATAATTGTCTTTTTATTTAATCTTTGATTCTGAACTTAAAATGTCAAACAAACGTTCGATTATGAATTAATTTTATCGAGGACTGTACAGGGGGAATTGCAAAATGTTAATAAGGGCTGTTTAAAATACTTGCCTCTGGACAAGATAAAGCTATTCATAATCCTTCAGAAAGGGATATTGATTGTAAGTTATTTTGGTATCAATGTGTTATAGCATAAGTTCCCTACTTATTTCCGTCTATATATATAACACCCCTTCTAGGAGAAAAAATTACCCACCACCTCCATCTCAAATGCACATATATTTAACATCGTGAATGCGTGTATATGTGAATCGAGAGAATAAATGTAGATCTATTTTTAATGAGTGCCATTTGACATTCTTCAATTTTAAGAAATACTCCTGACAAAATGACAAACAGGTCGAGACCATACCTTCAAAACGGAGAAATCCAGGCCAAATGGGTACTTTAGGTAAGCTCCGTTAAAAAGATAAACATATAATTTCAAACAAATATTTTCTTAAATAAATATAAATAAATACGCTTATATTTCTCTAATTATATACTATCATTAAAAACGTTGTATAGTAATAAAAAGCAAAATAAATTGAAACTGGTTTTTACTAATTTCATTTTAACATGTGTATTATTTAGGACATGTAACGTTAGGTGATTAGACATGCATAAAATAAAACCTCGTCCCAATCAAATGAAACGTGATCTACGTCAATTATTCAACTAAAGAATTGTTCTGAATTGTATAGAATTAACTCATACATAAGTAGGGGCAAAATGAATATAAAATAAGTTGAAAAGTTAGAATTTAGTTGTCAGATGACAAAAACGAGATAGCAAGTAGACGAAGTTGATATGTGGGCTTTTTATAGATTGTGAACAAGAATACGCTGGTAAAATTCATCTTTCATATTGACGTTTGACTAGATAACAAATGAATGAAGGTGGAATAGACAGAGAGAGAGATTAATTATACATATTCATAACTTGAATATTAAACTGGTATAATTCGTATCCAACGTATCTTCAGCAAATTGTGAACTTATTGTCCCATCAGTGTCTGTTTAAATTTAGCAAGACAACAAAAATCGAAAGAGGACGATTTTAATGTCGTCCCACGTTGGAGGTTGTTGTTATGCCCTCTGATTATCGCTTAATTCTCCTTCAATTTTAAGTCTTATTATATAGTCTCTAAATTATACTCAATCAAATGAAGAGGAAAATAGATAACTAAGTTCAGCTTATTGATATTTCTTAAACACATTCACGGAGAGTTTTATAATGGGGGTAGAACTAGCAATGTCATATTTAAATTTCTGGGTTACGGTGACTTTTCTTTAGAAAGATTTATAGAGTAATGGGTGTTACAACTGAAAAACACATTTTTGTTATACTTTATAGTGACAAATAAAACCACCATTTGTTTTTATGGCGCAGTTAAATGACATTTATACATACGACGGTTATAACGGTAATGACAATTAAGAATTCTTTTAAAACAATCCTAACCTGAACTGCAAGACAAATGTAATACCTAAATACAAACTGAGACAAAACTAATTAAATGTCGTCTGCAACCAATATCTGGTGAAAACTTTCAAAACAATTTGGACATTAAGCGGGTTTATCTCTGCATTCCTTGAATCCAAACGACGTATTTTTTCTCATATTTTTTTTCCCTCCAACATTCTTTACGACGAAAAAAATGCGCTTTTTTACTACGCGCTAAAGCGGGAATTTTTTCTGGGGAAGTGATGAAATTCAGAAAGATTCGATTGATTGATGTTTTGGCTTGATGGAGCTGGTACACCAATAACTCTAATGGGCCCTTCATTCTTGAATGACCTCCTCTATTTTTTTATTACTAAATCATTACAAATTTTTATTTCTTAACTCGAATTAAACATTCTATAAGGTTATGCCAGGAACTTGAAAATGTTTCTGCCTATTATTTTTTTTTCTTTTCTTTTTTCCTTTTTTTCTTCCTTTTTCTGGTAAAAATTCTTATATGTGAAGAAAGAATTCCAAACACATAGTTCCGACAAATGAAAAATTACCTTTTTGTACTATCACATACTTTTGAGTGGTGCAGCGTAGTAAGTGACGTAGTCAAAATATTCCTTCTTTGAATAACTTTTTAGTACTGACAAAATATCCAGATAGGACAGCTTATTTGTATTTTCATATGTTTAAACATAATGCTGTGATCACTCAAGCCGTCGTTTATTTATTAAGGGAAATAATCATGGCGGTTTCTACCATTATTACCCACGGAAAAGATAAATATTCGACTTCTATAACCGTAACTGTAAGTGAATGTGTTAAATGACGAATATGCAGATTTCAATTATCGTCCTTTTTCACTCTTCATTCGATTGTGCAATTTAGTGGTTATATTATTAGATTTGCAATGAAAAGTGAATTAAACGATAATTGAAGGATATTACAGACCTACTTTGTTTTCCAAAATACATTTTAATATAAAATAAAAACCATAAATAGAATTTGTAGAAAATTGAAATTAATAGAAATTTTAAAATAGAATTAATAGAAAAAAATCCATCGAAAAATTATAAATTCCATTCATACAAACTGTTGTATAGATTACAATGCGGAAGTAATGTAATAATTTTGAATTATAAAAAAAAAAGTTTTAAAATAGATAAATACATATACTTTGAAGGAGCTTATGATGTGCTAAACAAAACAATCACAATAAATGTTACACATTATTACTAAGCATTATTATAAATATTTTCACTAACTACCCACACTTTTTTTAAAATTTCTTTACGAAGCAATATGTGATTCGCCTGAAATATTATCTGTGAAAAGCTCTTAAGTACATATGTTGAACTTTTCCTCCACATTTTAAATAAAGTTTATAAAATGCACTTTTCTCATTTTGTATCAGACGATAATATACAAAGTAGATGCAAATAAACTATATTTGCAGTTAAAATTTTGCATTCAAAGAATGAGAGGAATAGGATTATTACTTATTATTCGCATCATCTATTGTAACTAGCTATTAGTAACAATTGCAATGATAAAATTTTCTAGTAACTAATTTGTCCTAGAAGCTTTAAAACTATTATTTCGAGTGGAAGTAATTCTTTTATTTTACATTTTAAAACTATGCAACATAATAATCTGAGTTATTTAAACAGCTGTAGTATACCTGAACAGTAAAAACCTCATTTAAAGCTTACATACGTTGCTATAAGACAGCACAATCATTGGAACAGAGATTATTTTAAAATACAACAATTAAATTTTAAAGATATATTTCCAATGAAAAAATAAAAAAAATATATTAATTTTCTGCAAAATAATATTTTTGATTACGAAACACGCAAATTAATAACATTTTACACAGCATTTCAAATCGTATTAATTGTGTTGGCAATTTCCCTACTAATGAAAAAAATACCTACCCTGTATGGTCAAAGCGAATAAAATTACAAAACTTCAACCTAACCTGATTTACACAGTGTGTGTGTGTGTGTGTGTGTGTGTGAGAGTGTGTGTGAGAGAGAGAGAGAGAGAGAGAGAGAGAGTGTAAGAGTGAGTGAGATGTGGGTGAAGTAAATTTAGGAGTGGGGGGGG
>BMAW01072812.1:440789-458522 GCA_019974015.1 Nephila pilipes
AGATAGATAGATAGATAGATAGATAGATAGATAGATAGATAGATAGATAGATAGATAGATAGATAGATAACCTTTTAATTTTGCTTACATCTACCTCATCTACCTTTAAATTTTAAAATTTAATTTTAGTTTTTTAAATTGATAACCAACGACCCACCAAAAAAGTCAAGTCGACCCCTTGATGTTCTCGTGCCATCGGTTCGGAACTCGTGCTCTTCTGCAGAAAGGAAGCATTTCCTCTGACCCTGTCATGATATGTGATTCCGAATAGTATTTGTGCCCCCCTAGCCCGCCTGCAAGTGTATCTCACTGCAGGATCTCTCCGTAGACACTGTAACGGCCGTGGCACACTTCTCTCTTCTTGTGATTCCATCCCAAGTAAATCTATTCAACAGAGTCATTATTTAATAAAGTTAAGCAATGAATGAAATAAAACTTTGATCATTCAAAAGTAAATAACTGGCTAATTATGTCTGTGGATTATTTTCTATATACGTCAGATCTTAATCTAAAGATTGATGTAATAATTACCTTCTTAATTTAGTGAATCACTCGGGTCCGAGTCCTTAGTTAACTCAGAAAAGTGTCCGACTCACTGGCCCCATGAAGATCTTTCCTATCTGTGATCTGATAATAATAAGGTCCCTGTTCTTTAGTTCACAGCTTCGACTCAATTCCTCAACTACTTAATTCAGTGGGGGGGGAAGCTTCGCTGCTTGAAAATGCATCTCTTCATTTCTATTCATTGCACTTCAATAATTGTAGTCTAATCAGCAAAAGACACGTTTTATTCATTGGGAGATATTTTCAATTCAAACTACATCATATTAAATTTCCAAAACGTTGGTTGAAGATGAAAATGTGATAGAATCCCATCCCACAAAAGCCCTATTTATGTCTCTAATCCATGTTTAATCTTTTTAGTATTACTAATGAGTTCATATTATAACTCAATCTCAATAAAACTAACAAAAAACATGGCGAAAGGCAAGGAAATTCAAAATGAAATTTAGTGGAACAAAATGACAGCGTTATTTCGAAAGAATGTTTATTGATAATCGATGATGAACTTATTCAAGGAACGACTAAATTTATTATTCTGAAATATTTATCTAATGTTTCGATTCGCGCAGATTCTTACAAATTTTCTAAAATATCATAAGTTTCGTTTTTATTTTATTATATAGGGGTCTAAAATTTAAAAGAAAATCCATTGCGAATTCTCATGACAAAATTTTGCGAAGACAATTTATTCACTATTCGTTTCTTATCAGACACTAAGCTAAATATACATAATAAATATACTTCCAGAATACTTCTAAACCCTACAGAAATAGAGGACTTCGTACACGTTATAAGTAATCCTTAAAATTGAGCCTTAGGAACTCAAAAATTAGAATTAAACATTTTAAGTAAATGAGATTAAAGTTTCGCACATTTTACGCAAGTAAGTGCGACATGGACTTAACAGAGATCCCCAAGTCATGACAATAAATTTAATTGTATCAAATTAATCTATTAGATCTATAGTCTTCCAATAAATTTTGAAGTACATTTGCTTTCTTTTATTGGCAAGCAGGAATGTGTTTACAAAATATATTAAAGAAATGGACTGTAATATGTTAATCAATGATTTTAGAGTTATTTGATACACATGTTAAATAGCAGTCGGTAACTGGTAAAAGTCTCGAGTTAACCTAACAAATAACTTATTAAATAAATGTATTGTATGTGTGTAAGAATTAAATACTGATATGTGAATTAAGTACTATTCGAATCCAATTTAATTTACCTTCAAGTGTATGAGTCAGTGCTTTTCTTAAATGAAGCACGCTTAATAAAACCTCTTGATTAATTTCGACTTCAGTTTGTTAAAACGCTCTAAAAATTCCTTTAAAGTCATAAGACGTTTATCTAAACCGAATAAAAAAGAATTTAAGTGATTAATTTCATCTCTTTTAAATTAAGATCCTCTAAAATTACACAATGAATCATTGACAGAAAGGCGTTATAATCCTAAATCTCCGTCATTTTTATCAATGTCGATTAAAACTTGTAATGAGCTATTACTCTGCAACCAATTATTGTTACAAAAATTCACTCTCGTGTAGATGTAAGGTAGAAATAGTCTAACCACGAGGATAATGGCAAATGACACTTTATTCACAAATATTAAGGACAAGACGAACATGGGTAACGAAACGTGTACAGATTAGCAACACAAAACGACCAAACACTGCACTTGTACAGATCAGTAACTGAAACAGGTACTAAACAGTATTTGTAATAACAGTCACATCACTTTTCCTTAACTTCCAGCACACCAGCTCACTAGTACGAATTACAGACTATTATCTGAAGTAATACTTTGCTCTGACAGCTTCCAATAGTCCCGACTTTTCCCAGCAAATACAGGCCACTTCGCAACACATTCAGGCCACTCAATCACAGTTCTGGTAGATTCTTTGGTAGATCCTTTCGGCTCATTCTGACAGATTTCCAGGCTTCGCATATCTCCATTCTTGTAATGGTTAAAAGCCAGGTGAGACATCACAGGAAGATTCAGCAAAATTTCTCTACCTCTCCTGATTGAGATTTCGAGAAAATTCCAAAACCTTCAATTTGTCGCCAAAGTCTCCAGATTTCTCACAAGTCACCAAAATGATCACTAATTCCGACAAATTCAGGGGACATGATCATTACTTCAGCTCTGTTTGGTAACCAACGAAATCTCTATATATGTCTTTTTTTTTCTTTTATAAGAAATAACGTTGCAGGGAAGAGTCCTCATAGGTACGTAAGACAATTAAATAAAGGCTCAAGACAAATTCCTTTGCTTTCTTGATTACTTGCTTATTTCTTAACTACCTTCCTTCTACAGCTAACAGGTCAATTGAACAGTCCCCAGACTGACACATAGATGGCGCTCCTAGAATTAAATCCATATGTATTTTAGTTAGCCCTAACCCTAAAAAAAAAGGTGCGTGTATAAATTTGACAGCTGTCGGATCATTAGTGTGTGAATTATAGCATTTTGAGTGAAGCAACTTTTGTTATTGTGAAAAAAATGGATAAAAAGGAATTTCGCGTGTTGATAAAATATTACTTTTTGAAGGGAAAAAATACAGTTGAAGCAAAAGCTTCGCTTGATGCCGAGTTTCCGGACACTGTCCCAGGAAAATCAACTATCAAGGATTGGTATGCTAAGTTTAGACGTGGTGAAATGAGCACCGAAGACGGTGGACGCCCAAAAGAGGTTGTTACCGACGAAAACATTAAAAAAATCCACAAAATGATTTTGAATGACCGTCAATTGAAATTGAATGAAATAGCAGACACTCTAAAGATATCAAGTGAACGTGTACATCATATCATTCACGAATATTTGGGTATGAGAAAGCTCTGTGCAAAGTGGATGCCGCACGAGCTCAATTTTGACCCAAAACAACGACGACTTGATGATTCGGATCAGTGATTGAAGATGATCAAGCGTAATAAACCCGAGTTTTTGCGTCGATATGTGACAATGGATGAAACATGGCTCCATCTTTTCACTCCGAAGTCCAATCGACAGTCATCCAAGTGGACTGCACACGATGAACCCGCTCCAAAGCGTGGGAAAACGCAACAGTCGGCTGGCAAAGTTATGGCGTCTGTATTTTGGGATGCGCATGGAATAATTTTCATTGACTACCTTAAAAAAGGAAGGACCACCAACAGCGACTATTACATAGCGTTACTGGACCGTTTGAAAAACGAAATCGCCGAAAAACGGCTGCATTTGAAGAAAAAGAAAGTGCTGCTTCCCCAAAACAATGCACTATGTCACAAGTCAGTGAAAACGATGGCAAAAATCCATGAATCGGGCTTCGAATTGCTTCCACATACACCGTATTCTCCAGACCAGCGACTATTTCCCGTTCCCAGATCTCAAAAGAATGCTCGCTGGGAAGAAATTTTCGTCGAATGAAGAGGTGGTCGCCGAAACTGAGGCCTATTTTGAAGCAAATGACAAATCGTACTACAAAAATGGTATCGAAAAGTTGGAGGGTCGCTATATTCAGTGTATCACCCTTGAAGGGAATTATGTTGAATAAAAAAAAACTAATTTTGCCAAAAAAATATGCTTTACTATGGTAGGCCGGGGACTTTTCAATTGACCTGTTATATTTCAGGCTGTTGGCAACAAGCCTTTAATTCTAAACCTCGACCAGATCAAGCAAATGATGTCAGTGAGATACTTGAAAAATGATCCATTGACAATAGTGCAATGTAAAAAGTTGATAACTTACGATGGAAGTCATCCAACGTGCTGACAACTAGCTGACTGAAGAAATTTATACCCATTTTTTAGAACTCTAGAAAGTCTGGGAATGATATGTGTTGCACAGTGGATGCCTACTCATGTGGCAATTGAAGGCAATGGAATAGCTAATCGATTGGCTAATGTGGCAGAATCGATCAATGAAAAGACTTTCAACCAAATCTTTTCTCCACACTCTTTAATGTAAATGCTGTATCAAAATATAAACAGAGAGATCCACCCAATAAAAAGAGTCTTCAGATGCGTGAAAACAATAATGATAGAGAAGTAACAAGACACAATTACTAGACTTAGAAGAACTTATTTTTGAGGAATGAAGATTGAAAGGGAAGGTAAAAAGACATACATTGGCTGTATGAATTGCGAATACATTTAAGCTATCACAGATCACATTATTCAATATCTGGCAATTTTAAAGACGTGGCAATTTTCTTTGACAAATCCCTGGATGAAAAGTTATATTCATGCTAAATCTAGTAGATAGCTAAAACTGTCCTTTTAAATATATAACCCATGGTTTTCTATAACTGACTCTATAGAAACGGCAAAAAATAACTAATTATGTTAATTTGGTCCACGGGCTACTGCAGAATTTTGATTTCAAACCTTTCGTGAAAAGTGATTATCGTTTCCCAACTTTTAAATCCCCAAAATGAAAAGTCAGTAAATTCGTGGCGTTTTCAAGTGTAATAAAAATTTACCTTCTCATAACTATTTAATATAAATTCTATTAAAGTTGCTATATATGTACTCTAATTAACGAACATTAAGAGACTAATAACCTTCAAATGCATGCAAAGAATAGCATCATTCCTGGCATACCTTCAAGTGAAGGTACGCAGCTTTTTTAGGATCAGATCGCATTCGAAAGAAAAGCAGTTTTTCTGAAGAATAAGGGGAGATATTTTCATCATTCATGTTATAGATAATATGTTATAAAGTATGAAATAATTTTTATGCGACTTCTTTCCATCCCCCTCTGTTGGATCTGTGATAGAAAACTAATGTGCATGCGAAAAATATATATCCACAAAATTTTGAATCCCTTACAGAAATTATTTTCAAGAAAATAACCTTCGGTTTGTCTTTATATTTAATTACAGCCGACTTAAAACTTAGTATCATTCCTAATAAAGTAACTCCTTGAAAACTACATAGAGCTTGAAATCATTCACATTCTAAAAAAGTACATTTTCCCCTACAAAGAGACTCAACATTTTTTTTAATCAGTAACGTTCTATTTCTAATTGCACTCATTAAATAATTGAATAATTATTCATGTACTGAATACTGAATCTGTTACATGTTACAAGGTGTTTCGAAACTCGAAGTGCTAAAATTTAACCCTTTCGCCACGGGAGGGAGAAAAAAGAAGTGCTTCTCTGGGCCTTCTTACCGCGGAGTGTCATTCTGGGCCCAGACGATTTTAGATACTAAGCCTAATTCGTGAAAAAAATTCCTCTAAAATCGGCTATTCATTAAAATATTTTGGAATTTACATATATTATTTAAAATGCGTTAAACTTAATATATTCGAAAGAAAAAAAGATTTAATCGAAAATTGAATGTTTCATACATAAAATTACATAAAAAAACATACTTTTAAGAAAATACAAAATATATTTACATATGTTTCATAAATTTCATGGTGTAATAATGTACCATTACATTGAATATATAAATATAAAAGATAAATCTTATTTTGCTGTATTGTATATTTATTTAAAAAAATCAATGCTAAGTCCAACGTCACATGTCTTACACACATATTCTGACGCTTCACGCAAGATTTTGAACATAGGGCACATCTTAGTCCTTTTTTTTCCTTTTTTTTTACTTTAATGTCTATGTACAGATTTGGATTATTTTGGCTAACATTACTGTCAGATTCATTCATTATTTAGCAAATATCAGTATCAGATAAATACTTTCTTTTCGTCATGACTGTCGCTACAAATAAAAACTGACTGAATGAAATGAACAGCTGAGAGCATGTGCTACCTAAAGCCCTAACCCCCTATAAAGGGCCATAAATGATCCTTCGAACTTCTAAGAAGCAAGAAGAAAGAAAAAAGTAAACTGAAAGCAAGTGCACGTTTTAAATCATATCATTACATTTAAAGAACCGCGTCGCAATATGTGCTTTTAAAATTAACCCCCTCCCCCCCCCTCCTCCTGTACCCAGAAGTGAAATCCAAGCCCATATAACCAAGGTCAACATTCCAAATAACCTATCTATACAGATTTCGCGGTATTACAATCTAGTAATATTAAAAAAATCAAATAAAACGTTCTCTTTAAGCGTATCACTATTGGTACTCTGGTCTGCAGAAGGCATTCCGAAGCGTATCTATTGTGATACGCTGGTCACAGGAGAGCCACAGCGAGCATATCAAATGTGATACACTGGTAGTGAATGGGTTAAGCAACATGCCTCCTGAAGTCCCCGATAGAAATGACGGTGTGTAAAAAAACTCGTGCTTTATGCTTGTCTTTACAGCGCAGTCAGGTTGTTCCCCGATTTTTATCCGCATGTGCATTGCAAATGAAAATTGCTTGTTTGGATGTTTTCCATTTCCCCTTAAGTTTTTGCCCAAGAGTTTCAAAACACCCTACATGGGGACTTTACAGTTTTATTACCAGCTAGACTCATATAATATAAATTTAATGTGCACAATTTAAAGTTAAATGTGTCATATTTATATTTTTTATGAGGATGGTTCAAAAAGTACCCGTTTAAGGAATGAAAAATAGAATTAGCTTAGACGTTATCCTTGTTAATCTACGGACGCCTAGAGGAAAAGCGCTCTTCGACCCCGAATCATGATATTCAGTGTTAAAACTTGAAAAAATGCATTCAAAACATACTGAAATAACAGTTCTAAGAGATAGCGTTTCTATTGTATTATGCTAGAGTGATGCTGTGCTGCTATTGGCTGCAAATAAAAGCTTGCAAAAAGCACATTAAGGTACACAACTTTCGCAATGACGATGAACTAAAAACTGCCATTAAAGGCTGGTGTCAATAACAATTATCAGAATACTTTCTCCGACGGGTTTGCCAGTCCAATTACAAGTTAGTGAAAGTGCTTGGAAAGAGTAGGGTAATATGTTGAAAAGGGAATTTTGCATTACATATAAGATATCTCCAATAAGAATTGTTTTGGAAATCGAGTATCTATTTAAAAATGAGATGGCAGGTGACTGAATACTTTTCAGTCAAATCTCAAGCATTGCAAAAAGTATTAAGTATCGTTTAGCACACTTTATAGCTGCTCTTATTTTTATTTAAGCTACTATATACAGGGTTAGCACAAATGAATGACCAAATCTTAAAAACTTATATTTTCGAAACTATTATACATTCTATAATGAGTACCATACGAAATTTAAAATAAATGTACCAAGTTCTTATTTCTACCATTGATCAACAGATGGCAGTCTATCCATAGAACACATTGAATGAAAGCCAAAAATGGTAACTATAACAGTGAATTTTTGCATATCAGAATATACAATAGTGTTTTTTTTTATGTCGTTGTTGTTATTTCTGTGCAGAATGTAATAAGAAATCGCTACGGAAAGGAGGCACCAAAGTCAACAGAATATTCTTCGGATGTATTGGCAATTTAAAGATACATATTGCTAGTGCAAAAAGAAAAGCAGTGGTTGTAATTAAATGCGTCTCGGAAGAAACTGTGGAAAGGGTGAGACAGTTATATTCGAAGTCCTTGACAGCTTCCACCCGTGAATTTGGAATTCCCGTACCAATTATCGTAATATGTGTAATAGTTTTAAAAAATATAAATATTTAAAATAAGATTATTCATTTGTGCTAATCCTGTATAATGAACTATTTGCCAGGATTTGACAACTTAAACCAATATTCATATGATGAGAATGACTTTAAACTTTCCAATATTCGCATAACTCATCATCCCTTCACACCTCCCCATAGAAGGACTGAAACATCTTTGGATTTATCATTTAATAATCTCTCCATTTCTCAACTTTATCTCAAGAGGAATTCAATTCCAATTTTCAACTCACCAGCTGCAAATCTGTCATTCTGTATGTCAAGCGATTTAAACTCCTAAAACACCCAGATGCATCACATTGATAAATTGTTATCAATGTGAATATAAATAGATATGTGAAAAGATTTTTCATGCCTAGTAAATATCTATTTCATATTCTTCATAAATTTGTTTCTTAAATTGAGTAAGTATCATACATAAGTCCTTAATATATATGTGTATGCAAGCGTACTAAAAACCAAAAAACTCGAATATAAACTGCTTTTAAATAAATCCTACAGATTTATCCTTTGCGAATTATTTCACAAGCATATTAAATTTATAACAATATTACTTAATAAAATAATTATCAACAAAATTAATTAATTAGTGCTTTAATTTTTTTTAAGTAATTTAAACTCTTTATACTATAATTTAAACTGAGGAAACAGTAATTTCATCATTAGTTAACTTCGTCAAATGCATTTAAATAAAATAGAATTTTTGTGTAACTTCTCAGCTATGTTTCGATACAAAAAGGGAGAAATGTAAATATTTTCCGTATCACATTTAACGACTTCTATTTACTTATGCCTATGTCTTCGCCAGAAAGTTGTAAGGGAAACTCTATTCTTCCCCTCAATGTAATAAAATGTTTTAAAACTACTTCTTACATGTTTTAAGATTACTAAGCTGTTTACGTAGTCTTAAAGTAAAGAATTATTATTAAAGTTAATTGAAAATAAATATTCAAAACTTCAGTTTCGAAATCTACTTAAACAGTTTTTTGAAAAAAAAAAAGAGATTCTCACATTTACTTCAGAAAATCTATTCATTTTTTTCTTTTAAATTCTGATACTAAAGACATTTATTGTGAGTTCTCAAAGGATTACGATTAATGTTTTGACTTTATATTGAACATTGCAATTTAATAGCTACGCAAGGATTATAGCTTTAAAAATAAACAAATGATGTAGTGTTTCTAGGATTGCAAAAAAGTTAAATTAAGTATATTTGCGTATAAATTACTTATTTTTATACGAAATTGTTTTCTAATATCCAAACAAAATAGTTACATGGTGACTTTACAGTTTTATTACCGGCTAGACTCATATAAATTTAATGTGCACAATTTAAAGTTAAATGTGTCATATTTATATTTTTTATGAGGTTGGTTCAAAAAGTACCCGTTTAAGGAATGAAAAATAGAATTAGCTTAGACGTTATCCTTGTTAATCTACGGACGCCTAGAGGAAAAACGCTCTTCGACCCCAAATCATGATATTCAGTGTTGAAACTTGAAAAAATGCATTCAAAACATACTGAAATAACTGTTCATATAGCTCCAAAGATAAACAAATGATGTAGTGTTTCTAGAATTGCAAAACAGTTAAATTAAGTATATTCGCATATAAAGTACTTATTTTTATACGAAATTGTTTTCTAATATCCAAACAAAATAACTATATAGTTCTGTAAGTATATAATTTTATGAATAGTTTGAATATATTTAGAATAATGTAGTCAAAATAAATTGCTATAAAAAGTTATTCAACTACGAATTGTGGGATGTAATTATTATCTCATAATGATTCATATTATTTGATTTCCTGTTCAATAAACTTTCATTGACTTGAAAAAAGAAACTAAACTCATGCTTATTTTAATTTTAACAAAAGTCAGTATTGGCGCCTTTCCGAGGTTACTCTGGAGTGAGGGGGGAAATGGACTTTTGATATTGTTAGAGCGACATGGTGTCATGGATCTGGTCTAGGGCGTTTGGACAAGGAGGACAGGAAACAACATTCAGCAACAAAAGTAATTTCAGAAAAAAAATTGTTTCAATCTTCAATTTCTCTTTGTGTTCAATATTTTATTTAATGAAAAACAAATTTAAAAAAGGTTACTTTGTAAGAATATTTTAGGAAAAAAATCGTTTCTTCTCAGTGCTTTATTTTTGTTAAAAATTCTAGAGAAAATACAATTTTCAAAAAAAATAGTTTTTTTGGAGGTATTTCTAATAACACCGATGGCAATTGTAAATGTTCAGGTCAGTGCAAGAACAAAATACACATTAAATAACATTTTAATTCTATACACTCGTGGACAAGAAACATTAGCGCACCAAGAAGGAATCATCAAAAAGAAACGAAATTTTACATACGTAATGACTACTTTGATATAAGTAAATTATTAGGAAATCAAAGAAAAAGGATCATTTATTTCAGAGAAAAATGCAAAAGGACGTAGGATTTAATACCCTGTTGAACCCCTTGTAGAGCGAATGCACGATGTGATACGATCGGGCATAGAGGCATACAAGTTCTGCATGATGTCTTGAAACATTTCGTTCCATATTTGCTGTAACCTTGCCTCCAGTTCGTTCAAACTCGTGGGATGCCCAACTCGCCGTCCCAAATGAACCCAGATATGCTCGATTGGAGACAAATCTGTGGATCGGGCATACCAAGGAAGGGTAGTAACAGTGCGGAGACAGTCTTGTGACACCCTTGCCGTGTGAAGCCGAGCATTGTCTTGTTAAAAAATGGCTCCTGGGAGCGTTGCATGAGTGGCAACCCATGTGGTTGCAGGATGTCATGGACATACCGCTGGACTGTCATGGTGCCACGGAACAATACTAGAGGGGACCGTTTATTGTAGGCAACGGCACCCCATATCATCACACTAGTTGTGGGAGCGGTGTGTCGCTGTAAAGCAAAGGCAGGATTGAGGCGTTCACCACGGGGTCTCCACACACGAATACGATTGTCATCACTTCTGAGATTGAATCTGGATTCGTCACTAAATACGACCTGGTTCCATTCCACTTCAGTCCAGTTTCCTCGTGTGCGGCACCACTTCAAACGGCGGCGTCGATGGGTGGGCGTCAAGGGCAGCACACGTAATGGGCGCCGCGATCCCAAATGTCCTTCAGCCTGGCGCCTTCGTTTGGTTCGAGAAGACACAAGGGGTCCTAGATAAGGTGCTACCTGTGCCTGGATGGCGGCTGATGAAACAGTTGGCTGTACGCGTGCATTTCTTACGATGTGGTGGTCTTCTCGACGACTGGTCTGTCGAGGGCGTCCTGAGTCTAGTCTTCGGGTAAATGACATCTCTCGGATCCACTGGTCCCAACACCTCCTCGCAACACAATCAGAGCGGCCTAATTTACGAGCTACTTGCTTAGCTAGCCACCCAGCTTCCATCATGCCGATGATTCTCTCCCTCTCAAACTGCGACAGCTGCTCATATTGTCTTTGAAAATGGCGTATTGGCATGTCTACCTCAGCTCTTCCTTTGTAAATGATTCAGCACACTCAAACAAGCTTTGGTTATCTGTTTTATACTTCACGGAGAACGACGTTTAATGCCCTCTGCTGGCTATACGTAATGAGCAATCACGCTGCATTCCTAATCATTTGCATATCTCCCTAACATGTACCTTCATGCCAAGTTTCGTTACGATCCCGCAATTATTTCTTGGAGCGCTAATTTGTGTGCGTGCGTGCGTGCGTGTGGATGTGTGTGTGCGAGCGTATACATATAAATAAATTTAAAAGTAAATAAACACCAAAATATTACATTCATAAACAAGTTAGGAAATAAATCACTGTAATTATAAAATAATATATTAAAGAAGAAAGAAGAATCAGTGTACTATATTATTCACAAACCATATAAATCAACAAATAAAACTGAAAATAAAGAAAAATGAATAAAAATACAAATTTAACTATAAAAGAAAAACATTACGTACTGTAGATAAATTATTAAAAGCAAGTAATCAAAACGAAAAAATTAATGAGACAAATATTAAAATTAGCAGAAGAATAGATAAAGGATTTGGAAAAGTTGAAGAATCCAAATACTGAAGAAAAAAAAACAGAAGATTGTAATGTAACGTATTTAAAGTTGTATCAGGCTACAAACTATTTAGTGGAAAGTCTTAGAACTTAGGATCTATATTGAGAAGACCAGGACAAGTCGATTAAGATCCTCAACAGTGATTGAGGTTTCATTATTTGGTACTTTCAGTACTGAAACACTGGGCTGCTACATTTGAACAGCTCGCTTGTGCTGTATGCTGCAACTTGAATCCGAGTTTCACGGTCTATAGTTGCTTACAAATCTTCCTGAAAGACGGTTGTATACCAGAATACCCGTTGATTGCGTCTCGCTCCTGTAAATAAACATCAACTCTCGTCCATATAGGGCGCTGCTAGTGGTTTTGCAGCCAGATTTCCTGATTTTTCCCTGTAGAACATGTCTGGCACACACTAGGGAGTACAAATGCTTCTTCTCATAATCTCCTTCCAAGAACCGTACCGGAAGTAAAGCCTGCTGTGCAGCAGAGGTGGTATCGACTGTGACTCCCTAATTGGATTTTGTCCAGTACAATCTGTCTGACTGCGAGAAAAAACCATGCCCAAAATTAGACTCATTTTCATTTCGATATTACAGCATGGATTTTGGGTATTCCTGTACTATGAGTTTTACTAATAATCATATGTACTTAAAATAACTTTTGAATGGTACGTTTCTTTCCCTGTTATTAATGTATATATCCATACCAAATTTCATTAAAATCTGCTCTTTAGTTTTTCAGAAATTTGAAGTAATGTACAGATTCTCTCATTTTTGCACATTAGTGTATGTATATGGCACATTAGTGTATGTATATGACACATTTGAATAAATGAAAAAAAAAAATTTAAGTTAATTTTTAAAAATAATATATGTCAGAAAAGAAGATGAACTTTTTATGAATTCTAATTACTGTCGAATTTCTGGAGGATTCATTAAGCATTTTTAAATTCTTTAAACCTAATTATATCTGGAATTTTCAAAATTTGTATTAAAAGCGTTAGATTTATTTGACAATTAAAAATTTTCAGAGATTTTTGATTGTTGATATTTCGTCATTTTTGAGTATAGTTATATCCTACACATGAAAAAGCGTTTTTTACTGATTAAATATATATAATTGACCTATTCTATGTACTTTCATTTAAATATTCCTTTACGGATGCCACTAATAATTATTATCCTAATTATATTTGAACACATTTCCCCATATTTATATTTGAAAAAAAAATTTTAATTAGATTGCTTAAAATGATTGCTTGAATAGTTTTAATTATTCACAAGGTGTTCGTTACATAATATACGAGTGATGCTACCGTCCCCAATACTCCTCTGGTGGGAGTGGATCGAAAGAATGTTGTAGTGATGACAACGTTTCCCCCAATCTGAGAATGTCACCCAGTGAGTACAAATTTTCCAGACAAACCCCAGGGGAAGACACAAATAGTATCCCCTTCAAATCTTGGTGTGTAAGAGAGAAAAGAACACAAGAGAACGACTAGCAGATGAGATAACTGACGAGGCAGCAACGAACAAGACGCAGTTTGTTCAAAAAAGTATTGAGCGCGACGTTATTGCTAGATGAGAAGGGATTAATATTTCTCCATTATATGTACTCTATAAATTTTTGAATATTCATAGTTATGAAACTTAATTATTCAAAAGTTGTGTAATAATTTAAAGGCCGTAAATAGTCCCGATACAAATACATAAATATAAAATTGCTTGTCATTTATACAAATCTACATCATTAATCGTATTACTTCCAAAATCTTTCGATGCTTCGACGATGTGTGGAAGGATCCGTAAACATGCTCCCGCCAAAAAATATACTTATTCAAATTTATTTTTCGTGATATTTTTCAAATATGGTGATATATTTCACTTTTTTTTTTTTTTTTTTTTTTTTTTTTTGCTATTTTTCTATGTTTTCCAGAAGATGTAAGAATTCTTCCTAAACTACTATTTAAATTACATTCTTTTCATAATACTGATTATTATATTCCAATAATTAAGTTATTTTTATAAAACCAGTACTGCTTAAGTTTTTTAGCAAGCAGTCGGGAAATGTGAATGTCGAATTGATTACTTTTCATACAATAATTTATATTACTTGCAAATACAAACAGTAACAAACACTTTAAGATATTTATAAAAATAATGAATACACTAATATTTTTGATACTATTTAACATAGGCTTTAAAACATAAACCTTGTTGCTTATAACTTATGAATTGTGCAAACTGGGACTTATAAAACCTGATCCTTGATAAAAATGAAACATTTTAATCACCTTTCATTAAATGAATTGTTTATTACATGATTAAAACACATTTTAAAGGTTTGGTTTCCTAGGAGAGCTGAGCACTTATCTAGCAGCCGATATATTGCGGAGGATAAGGTCTCACTAAAACGTTGTCTATAAAAACCAGATGGCGCGGTTCCCTAAAGAGCGTTGAATGCTGAAAAACCACATCACTGGTTTACATAGACAACGTTTTGGTGACTTCATCCACTATTATATTGCCACCGTTAGATAACGCCACGAGTTTCTTAAGAAATCGTAGCTTAAAAGAGTCGTGATTGAAAAGTAATGTCTTCATAGCCATGACCATTTTGTTACATCATTTTCATATTTACCTAAGACCTACATGTCCTATGTATAAACTCGTCAGAAAAGAATTCCGGTCATAGTTGTCGTCACCGGGTTTCTTAGAAGCTTTTATTTACTAGTCAAAACGAAAATGATGTCCTTAAGGATCTCCCTTATCTTTGGGGAGGAGAAATGTCACAAGATGCAAGGACAGGTGCAATGATGCTTCGTTGTTTCTACCTCCTTCCCATGGGAGTGGATATCTTCTTCAATTCTCAACACACCAGTGACACCTGGGAACAAAGAAAACAGATTCATTGCTTAAAGGATATAATAGCTTTTAATATAAAAAGAAATGCGATTATAGGGTTTGAAATAAAGAAAAGTAATAACCATCAATGAATTTACTTTTCAATTATTTACTCGTATAAAGCATTTTCTATAATAATAATTTATAACATTCTTAATTATTATTATATTAATTTAGCTTTATTATAATTTAATAATATTTTTAATAAGATTTAATCAATTTAATTATAATTCTTTAATAATAATCTTTGGGTATAATTTTTAAAATTTTCACCTAAAACCTGAAATATTTTAAACATAATTTCAGGAGCCTATTATATAATGTTTTGCTCAGAAATTTTCTTTAAAGCATTAATTTGATTAAAAAAAGGTAGAAATAAACAATTTACCCATATAAATGCGAACAAATCACATCAGTTAATTATCAATTTCCATCAATTTATATTCCTGTATATAATCTTTAATTCCATAAACCTAAATAAATTAATAGCCCCGCAAGTTGTACCGTCATTAAATATTCGATAGCCTAATTGTAACACGGGTGATCTTTTAGTCAACCTGCAAAAAAAATAAGAAGACTATCGCAGAGCGAGATTGGTTACAGAAATCCTTTTAAAGATCGGTGTTTGCGAATTCCGAAATATTCGAAATCAAATATTAAAGGCACGTTGAAAGCCAATGGAGAATCATGCACTTGTCGCTGTGTTGTACAACACAGAAAGCTAATTAATTGGATTTCGAACGGTAGAGAGAGATGAAAGCAAATGCAAGCCTTTTAAAAATTTCACCAGGGCGAAACAAATTAGCGGATTTTGCAGGTAACTTCATTAATTCGCATCTCCTCTGGGAGCCACTCTACCCTATTAGACGAATGTACTGCTTTACTTTGCATTAGCTTTCCGCCGATTTTAAATTAAACGCGTTTCTACGAGTTCGGAACGAAATTTAAGCCCATAGACTGTCTGGGCTTTCGTTCTATGCGTTTTGATCGGGAATTCGAGTAATACTGAGTGTGAATGTAAAACACACTACTATAATCTCTGTAATTAACTGCAAGTAAATTCTCTCTGTACCTTTTACAGGGTGCATCGAAATGCATCATTAATAGAATTTAAAGTCGCGTTTAAAGAAATAGGAGCAGTTGTAACGTAAAGGAAAACAAGAAATCAGTGAATAGCGGTTTAAATCTAAAGTTAATTATAGAATGGGCTAGTATCTTTAGGTGTACTTTATTGAAGTTTTTGTTAGTGGATGAAAAAATACTGATTTTATAAATTCTTGATTTTAGAATTAGGATTATTAGTTAAAGAATTCTACATCATAAGTATAATTTGGGTGCGCGCAATAATCTGTAATTTTAATTTGTTCTTCTGTAATACGATCCGTTGCTTTTTCAGGTTAGCTAGTTTTAAAATCTCGATTTTAGAGAAATGGAATTATTAATTAAAGAATTCTCCATAACGAGTACAATTTTGATGCGATCAGCAATATGAGTAATTTTAATTTGATCTTTTGTAAAGCAAATTTTATTGTTTCTTTAGCTCTGGTGTATGAAAATTCGAAGTTCTTTTATTTTCTATATTGGAACCTGATGTGAATTTTTAAATGTTTAATTCATAATATAAAAAAATTATCATAATTTTTATACTAAGGTATCCATCTACCGGCCTTCTAGCTTTCATGAATGCAGTGCTAATTCCATAGAATTTCTACAAACATCCTCAAATCTTTGCTATGTTATCTTTTTGAATGCAAAAATGCATCCGAAAGAGCAAAAAAAAAATGAGGGTTTCTGTAGATTATATTTTTTCTCCGACTTTTAAAAATATTTTTTTACCTATTTTAAGAATTCGTTTGAGGGTTTTCGAGTCTGTAAAAAAATATTCGAAAATATTTTCGAAATAGGGGAGAAAATGTAATTCCTCAGAAATCGCTTGTCAAGTACAAAAGCGATGCCAATTTTTGATAGCAAACGATTATGCAATAAAAATAAAATTAGTTTACGAACATTAAAATCAAAGCCAACGATAAAATATTGCAGTAGGCAATACTACTCAGTTCAGAAATTAACATTAAAACAGATTATATATTCTGAAATTAAAATATCTATTGTTTCCATAAAATAAAAATAAAATTAATCTTACGATATTAAAATCTATTCTAAATAATTATTTTGACAAATTCCCACAAAATTTTAGTATTTTTAACTTGAATGTTTTGTGGTTGTTGTTTTTGATTCTTTTACTATTTATTTTAATTAATTCTGTGATATTTGTAATTCAATAATTCTAATATTTTTATTTTATTTTTTATTAGTTATAATTCGTAATTTCATTATGACTTCATACGCATGTTAAAGTTATGTCTAACATTAAGTGTTATATATATATACACATACATATGTTACCGGCAAAGTATGAAACGCCGGCATTTAATAGAAGTATTACATACTTTTCCTAGGCATTGTAACACATGGATCAATAAGTCCTGAGACTGTGCGGTCGTTTTCTTGCGATTTCCTCCTTCAAACGCACCAGCAAGTCAATATAATAATCACTTTTGATCGATTTACCTTTTTTGAGGTAGTCAATGAAAATCACGCCATGCGTATCCCAAAAAACTGACG